>OZ020486.1:30497133-30682334 GCA_963971405.1 Psococerastis gibbosa | reverse complement strand
AAATTCACTACACTGAAGTGGTATTACGCGAATGAAGGTTCGGTTTCAACTAAGCTCCTCAACCCAAGGCGATGCCTTTTGTAGCGACGACCACCCACGAAGGATAGATGGTAAGGGTACAGGGATAGATTGTCCATCACGAAGCGGATAATATGTTGTTAAGACACCATTCATTTTCTAACGATCGATTGCAACTAATGCAAAAACAAAAATCACTTTAGCTTACAATGGACTGTCAGCGAGGGGTAGATTTATTAATGGCTTGTTTGTTTGAACCATTAGACGGCTGTACAGAGTTATATGCACCTGGTGATTCACAACAGGTTTGAACCTGCACTCTGTTATTTGTTTGCCAAATCAATACTTCCCTTCAACCTAAGTGTTGGATAGATTTACGAAAACAAAAATCACTTTAGCTTACAATGGACTGTCAGCGAGGGGTAGATTTATTAATGGCTTGTTTGTTTGAACCATTAGACGACTGTACAGAGTTATATGCACCTGGTGATTCACAACAGGTTTGAACCTGCACTCTGTTATTTGTTTACCAAATCAATACTTCCCATAAACATATGCTTCGGATAGATTTATTAAAATTAATTAGCTAATGTACTCGTTTAATTATTTGATTTACATCATTTCATAGTCTATGATTAAGATAACCCTTCACCGTTCAAGTACTCGATTATGACTGAAGCAATAGCTTGTTTCTTTCAACCATTAGTTTTTAATACTCATCATCATCTAACTATAAGCTTAAAACTAATTATGCAATTAATAAAACAAGAACAAAAATATATATAGAAATTATTCATATATTTACATTATTTCTGTAGTTTACAATAATAATACATCATGAAATATTCATTCTATGATCTGTAGGTTGACACTATTTTTTCCCCGATGGCTTGAAACGATAAGATACATCTCAGCTCCTGGAGTAACTTCACTTTGTTGAAAGGCTGGCAGATATTGTTGAGGCACAAAACATTCCACGACTTCTTTTTCCAATCCTCGCAGTATGACTTTTACAGCTGGTCCATATTCTGTTTTTTCGATTTGCACTATTTTCAATATTAGGTATTTAACTCCAATCACTAGCTTTCGCATTGGTATGGTAGGCCCGGCTACTTGGTTGATAGCATTAACTTTATTGAATAGAGATGTCATGTTGTAAGATTATACAATTTTACGTATAAAGTGGTATTACTTGAGTCTTGAATGAAGGTTTGGCTTCAACTAAGCTCCTCAACCCAAGGTGATGCCTTTTGTAACGACACATTTAGAACCTTCTAGATGTCTGGCTGTACGGGGAGGGGGGGGGGGGTGCGTCATAGACCACCCACCTGGTACAGAGATAGATAGACAACGGGATAAGCACGGCGGGGTACAAAGACCACCCACGAAGAAGAAAGAAGAAGAAAGAAATGTTTTAATTCAATTAACACCATTAAAAAAAAAATAAAAAAAAAAATAAATAAATAAAAAAAAAAAAAAAAAAAAAAAAAAAAAAAAACTCTGTATCTCACAAATTAGTAATTATAAAAAAAAAAACGATCATGGTGCCAGAACCTCAGACCACCCACGAGGGGTAACACAAAAATAGATAGACCACCCGCGGGGGATAGATGGGATAGCACGACGGGGGGTGGGATAAGCGCCAGAAACCCCCTTTCTACTCTACTTATAAGGGACTCTAATAAAGGCAGCCAATCGGATGGACTCTCAAGTAACTCTAACCGCTGAATGCTCCAATGGAAACTGATATAAATGAAGAAAAATGTAACCGGTGCAATGCTATGTCAGAATGTAAGATGTCAGTCGGGGAAATTCTGCGGGGGGAGGGGGAGGCGCATTTTCCTTTTACGACCTGTCCCTCTTGCATTAACCATCCCCTGGCCTCCGTATTTCTTTTTTTCTGCCCACTGGGTGACATTCATTCCAGAGTAGGCGTGGCCTCTTCTGTTTCATCTCTGACTCTATGACCTATTCATTTCCAGCCTTTATTTTCCGACAGTGCGTTTTTTATTGAAGAGACCCGACATTCAGCCTATTTTACGAGATAGGTGGACCTGTCTGCCGCGTGAAATATTTTTACAGTGCAATACCACAGTTTTTGAGATTGATTGACAGGAAGGACCAATAAATGGAATATAGTCAATATTGACATTTTTGTAACTCACCTATTGTGTTGAAAATTTTCTATAATCTTAATATATATATTTCGACTGTCCGTGTGTATGAATTCAAACTCCTCTCAAACGACTGGGCCGATTATGATGAATATTGTTGTGTGTGTTCAAGGAGATTCGAGGATGGTTTAGATTAACACTTTCGTCCACTGGAGAATGTTTTTATAATTTGATTTTGGAATGTTTTTCATTGGATCCGGCAGACTGCTGACATCAACCGACATCTAGCGGCAGACTGCGCTACCATCGCTTTTCGTTTATCCCGACAGTTGGCGCTACCATCGCCAACCGACATCAACTGATATCTAGCGGCAGACTGCGCTACCATTAATTTTCGTTTATCCCAACAGTTGGTGCTGCGTGTGTGTTGTGTGTGCAGGTGGTGGAGGCAGCAGCCGAAGGCTGCGCCGGGAACCGCTTGTTGCATTATAAATATCTTCGCCTGCAAAATATTTTAGCTAACCAATAAGGTATACAAATAAAATGGCCTCTAGCTATCAACAATAGCGACGTTGAATTCTACCAACCAAATTGCTTACAGCTCACTGTTGACCCCAACATCTGTAAGATCTGGCAAATTATGCATTACAACAACAACAACTCACCTTGGTTAATTTTGTCTTATATTTTCTCATTTCGGGGGGAGGGCTTGTTTTAGGTTCAGAATCCTCTGCTCTGGTTGAGGCAGTAATTAATTAATCCACGAGAGTAACTTCTAAAAGTGTCATTGAATTCCACGGGAACCAGCCCAGATTAATTATAAATAGCAACAGGTACATATACAACTTAACATTTTCGATTCAAAAGGATAACCTTACTCATTCTCCCTCAAAATCGTATACCTTTTGCAAATAACTAATTGCAGACAATTTTGGGGCTTGGTTCAAAGGGAAACCATTCGCGCTGTGCGATGAAACCAGTTTTTTGCCGCTAAATAAATCCATGATCGAAGTTTCACTAGATACATTTGCAGTTAGTAATTCTCAAATTTCCCCGGTTTAGTGGGAGAAATTTTAGTTTTGATGGAAAAAATTGTGAAACTTTGAGGTTACTTTATATATTTTTTCCATATTTTTTCTTCATAGACCTAGTTTTTTTTTAAAGACAGCCGAAGGCGGAAAACCTTACGATTGTAAAAGATCATATGGTCGTAGGGGCATAAAATAGCAAACATTTTCGTCTGCTCTTTGATATACATGGTGGAGCCGTCACTAACTAAATACTGATTTGCCACATCAGTTATTAATCTTTATTTATAAATAATAATGGACCCTGAGAAGATGAAGTCGAATAAGTTCAAAACTGTGGCTAATTGGTGTTAGGGACGACCACATACTACTATAATATATCAAAATGTAAATGAACATTTTGTCTACTTTACGACTTCACGTGCCTCTACGATCGGTATTTCATGTGACATTGTATCTTATTAGAAAAAAACGGACTGTGGGTGCGTCCGAATGTCTCCCCCTAGAATAGAGATTCGTATTTGAATTTCATTTTGGAATAATTCTTTACTTTCTAGTAAAAGACAAGACGAGGGCTATTGTACGGTTTTATGGAATATCCTTAGCCACCCTCAAGCTGATCGCTCTACAGAACTAGAACGCTGAGTACACTACGGTGGCATCGCAAAGGGAAAAGGGTCGTTAGACCACAAATAGGCATAAAACTATGGTAATCCCACATAAATTGGAGGCAATTACGTTAGTTGTGACATGGTCTCGTGAGACGTGGCAGCCAATTTGTGCGCTGTCGGCGGCAGCTGCGTGGCCTGCTGACATTTCCCAAAACATTCCAACCCCCCTCCTCCCTCGGCCGGTATGTCAGCACAACCTTGGACTTGTCCGGATTGGGGACAATTGTAGTTGAGGGCGCGACGAGGCACCTACAATTGACTAGTTGCCACGCATGCCGGACGTTAACCGCTTAACAATGGAGGTGATACCATCTTCACCATCTCATCACCAAGACGTCACTATAATCAGTCTTTGATAAATCTTCTTTCTTCTTTCTATTGCCGCTTCGTAGTTGCGAAATTTTTCGCAAAACTTCGTCCGCGCATCGTTTCCTTGGGCGCCTTATAGTTATCTTTAGCTACGCTACGACACTTTACCAGAAGTTATCCATTATTAATTACGTAAGGGCTGGTTGACTCACATGGCTGGGTCATGTCGAAAGAAGGGATGGAACCACGTAGATTGACAATGAAGTAGTTGATTCAGAAGGCAGAAGAACCATGGGGAGACCGAAGAGGTGGTTGGATGACGTTCGTGATGATCTCCAGAAACTGATCGTCCACAACTGGAGGAGCGGCCAAGGGTCTTAACGGACTGCAGAGCCAGCTGAAGTAAGTTATCTTTTGCCCTCCGCCCGTATATCCGGTAGCTGAAGACTTCTCAGGCACTCTCGAACTATTCATTTAGTCATGGGCTTTTCTTCTTTGAGTTTATTCAGATGATGTGATTTATCATAGCTCACCATTTTCTTTATTTATAACAAATGATGAGATATTGTATTATCTTTGTTACCACACAAGGAAACGTGATATTCATACCTTGGCGGGATTTGATCTATCGTGGAACAGTTGCGTTCAGAAGAACTTACCAACTGAGCCACGGTTAAACCCAATTGCATTATCAGACAACGCTAGATGAAGCCACTTGCTCCAATTTTTTCGAAATCAGTCCAAACAATAGTTTTCGAAGTCATACCCTGCAGCAAATTGGTCTATTCAATGATAATACTGATACAATTAAGTCAGGGGTGGAGACCACCCTCCATTGAAGTCAGTTGATCACGAAGGTCGTGTTGGGGGGATCGTGACGTGATGTTCCGAACTCCATTATGGCCAGTACGTAAACGTGCCCAATCTGGAGCACTTATCTCATCTTTTGTTTCGCGGTATTGTGCTATTGTCCAGGACTGTTATGTATTGTCTCTCATTGGTTATTCGTTCGAGGTAACGGTATCGTCCTATTCTATCACAATCAAGCTAATGGTTCCCAGGGAATCTTCAGATTGTCTTGCTGTTCGTGGATTATTGGCTTTGGCTAAATAGTCGTGGTTGTCAGGGTAAATGACCTTGGTTAATGGATAGGTTGGGCTGCCTTCAAGCATTTTTATTCGCAGTTTATTCCTTTTAATCGGTGGAAATCGGGAATTCCTACCTATTGCACGCGCGTAGATTTGCGTCTAGATGCACTATATGTAACATGCAATCTACCAATTGTATTGTGAACATGGATGTCTATATGAAAATTTATATATGACTTTTTAGGGAGCGAGCCTGAAGCTGTCTTGCATATAGATCTACAGCAGTACATCTAAACTTTCAGTTTTTTGAAGACGAATGTAGCTGAACAAGTTCCACTTTTTATGAAAAGCCTCTTAGTCGATTATTTAATATTATTAGCCTTCTGTTAGTTGCTATAAAATAATTTGTCTTTCCCCCAAGTCTAGAGCCTTTCCAGGTTATGGGCGCCCATGATTGTGTTTGTAAGTACGTTAGTATGTATCTAGGTATAGGAAGGTACCAAAGATAATAAAATATAATGGATGGTGCCTAATGGGCCCTGGTGCTATAGATAATTTTTGGTGACCATGTACATCCGAACTGGTATTGCTGAAAACCAGTCAGAACTCTTGATGGTCGGATGGGAGTAAACCGGAGTTTGTGGAGTGACCATTGAGTAGATACTAGATACTACACGATAAGATAAGATACTATGCGGGGATAATAGGATTATCAGACTTCTACAGTCTATGCAGACCTGCCGTATCACATGAAGCGACTGCTCCGCTGTATCGAAACAAAATGGAGCCAAATGCCGAAATAAAAAAGGAATGTTGGGTGTTGGGGCCAATACATACGTGGAGCTGAAAGAGGTGTGCCAGGATCGAGGGGAGTGGAGGCATCGAGGCCACATCTTGCTGCCAACCAGCAAGCCTGGTTAACTTGAATTCTAAAGAAGAAGGAAGCCATGTCATTTTGTGGGAAGCAGCTTCGATCGGAAAAAATCTGCTGCAATAGTGTTTGGAATAAGTACAAGGAAACAGCATAAATTTAAATATTGCCGGTTGCACCTTTTAGCACAACACCACTCCTCTTATAGTTAATGCCTTAAATTGATTTCCCAATGCTCTTCTGAATGATTATTTAAATTACCATTTCCAGTACTTTGGTGCACTCTATTCTAAAATTCTAGTTTCGGTATTGTTCCATTTCCATGTATTAGATTATTCATCCAATTTCCGCAATGTGAAAAGAGCTTCTCGTTCTGTTCGACTACAAACGAAATTGGAGTTGCTGTAAATCCTCAATATGGAGTTTTCAGCGGAATTCATTTGAAACCGTACGTCTTGATAGTTGTATTCGAATGCCATCACAAAATGTCACCACATTTTTTTTAAATTTAAATTGACAATAACACGACATACCCCTTACATATTTACAGCGTTGTAGTTTTTAACATTATTATTGAACAACGTTTTATGGATAAACGGTATATATAAGTTATGTAAGTATCTGCATTAGTTATTTTTTTAAAGACTTTTAATGGGCCCAGGCCTACTTTTATTGGCCCATAGGTCCCTTGTCCAATACCAACGACTCTTTGGATTTCGGATATTATTTGTTTTTTTTGGCAAACTGGTATGCATACGTTCTCAATGTCCACCTACACGCTACAAGCGATAATGGACAAGCTGAGAAAAGCTTAGCATTGCTATTATTATGTTTGATGCAATCCAATCTCTTTCAAACAATTAGAGCAGGCAAAAATGTTGAAGCCATTGACTCTTGGCTTATTAATGGACAATATTTTCATATTGCAATTTGTTGTTATTTTTTCTCGAATTTTGTAATGATGTATTTATTTTTCTTTCTTTCATATCAGCATGCTACTTCTACATTAGCTATGATCAGGAATAAATAAATATGGACTTTTTGTTGTTTCTATTACAAAGCCAACCTAGCCAACCTCTCTTACACTCAACTAGGAAGGCCCGGGACCGCCTGCTTTACATGCCCTCCGAAGCATGGCCAGAAAATGTAGCTAGTGTGGGACTCGAACCAACAACCTTTCGTGTGAAAGTTAGAGTCCGTGCCACTATGCTACATGTCCTGATTAGGAATAGACCTAGTCCAGTTGGTAGAGACGTAGACTATGGAACAGCCGAGCTTCGGAGGGCATGTAAAGCAGGCGGTCCCGGGCCATTCTAGTTGAGTGTAAGAGAGGGATTTATAGCCCTAACTCCGCTAGGTTGGCTTAGTAATAGAACAAAAAGTCCTTATTTATTAAATTATTAACGTATCTTAGAGTAACACAATTTTATTGTAAACACAATTTATAAAGCTTCAAATGGACCTCTTTCGTATGGGAAAATGCTTGCGCCAAATCATTCAGACCAACCAATCAAAAAATTGGAACATCAGGTAATCTTCCTATTTCTATACGTATATTTTGGATTTCTACACGGAAGAGGTTCATTTAAGAACTATACTGTGCTGCTGACTCGTATGTGTACTTGGTTAAGTCATGATTTCGCTTGTTTCATTGCGTGAATGGTAAACTTGTCTCAGCTTGTCCATTATCGCTTATAGCTGGTGTAGGTTGACATCAAGAACGTTTACCAGTTTGCCAATTGCGAAAAATTCATACGGAAACAATGCAAATAATGTCCTAAATCCATGGGGTCGTTGGCATTGGGCAAGGAACTTTTTGGCCACTATAAGACTTCGGTGGCAAATTGGTAGCGTGCTTGTACTTGTGTAAGTCTCTACAAACCTTGCGGTCGGAGACGTGTCGTAGCTCGACACTAGTACCCATTTGGTGACTTAGTGAGGCGATTGAAGAGGTTAATCGGATACATTCATTAAATTGTTTGTACGCAATTTAACCTTCTATAAGTAGGCCTGGGTCTATAAAAAGTCCTTCAAATTAATGTACCCAATACTGTGCTGCTGAACTACTAGCGTCAAATGCATCCTGCACTCTCCTCTCAAACTTGTGGACGAGGGGGGGGGGGGGTTGCAACCCTTTCTAGACATTCTGTGTACAATGTATGATTGACTCTGAAGCAGGTGGGCAGATGAATTAGTAAGAGAAGAGTCACTGAGGAGTTGAGGCACTTTGGTATGCTGGAAGGCGTTATAGCTAACTCCTACACCACAGGTGTAGTAACAATGCAATGAGTGGGCGCTTACGATGAAATTGTAAGGAAAGTGTTGCTGCGTTGGCGAAATGAAGTGTTGCAGTGGCTGCGATGGTGTAGTGCAGGGGTTCCCAAACTGTGGTCTACAGACATATATCAGGTGGTCCACGGGCCAAAGTAAGAAATAAGAAAATAAAACAGTTGAGTTATTGGAAATTAGAAATAAAATACAGTAAGTCTTTGAACTACAAAATCCGCTCGATACCAGTTCTAAACATTTAATCAAATATTAACACGTACATTTAAGTACAAGCTACCTAATCTTGGTCCTAGATTTTAACGATTTTCTTATCACAGCCATGGAGGTCCACGGAAAATCATAAAATAGTCTAGTGGTCTGACTTGATTTAATTAGGCGCGATCAGCCCAGGGGGACTTTTGGCCACTCTGAAAATTTCCCTTTATCTTTGTCGATCCTCAGCAGCCTCTGTCCAATCTGCTGCCTCGACGCCAACTCGATGGAAGTCCTCCTGGAGCTGGTCCGCACATCTTCGCCTATGCTGTCTTCCTCTAGGTCTTCTTCCGTGGGGGATTGCTTCCCACACGGCCTTTGGGGGTCTGTAGTCCGGCATCCGGTGCACATGTCCTATCCATTGTAGCCTTTTTGCTCTAAGATCGTCAATGACGCTGAGGGCATTAGTGGTCTACGGACAAAAAAGTTTGGGCACCCCTGGTGTAGTGGACGGTATCAGTGCAACAAAATAATTGGGAAGCTATGGGGTTTGGGTATGTTGAAAAAACATCAAGTAAACCGTCTGTTACTCCGTCCATCTCCATTAGATACTAGCGAAATTAAGAAAGTTGGAGTAGGGTCAGCCGGAGCTTTACTTGACGAGTTACTTGAAGTTCGTTTGAATTTCGCTAGGTGATTCTTTATGAAGATTAGCTATCGTAACTTTGAAAATTCCCTGCTAGCCTAGTGGACAGTTTAACAAAAGTACTTCATGGTCGCGCACCCGTATGAAACTATCTATAGTAAAAAACGCCATCGCGCGATAACCCAATGAGGATTTAAGCTTGAGGTCTGGTAGAGGATCGTCTCTCAATAAGAGCATATAAGTTGAGGATTTATAGGAACTGCACTTGCCTTGTGGTCCAGTGGTTAAGACGACGCCCCGAATAGGCAAATCGTGGGTTCGAATCCCGGCGTGCCGAGTTTTTTTCTATTTCCTCATCAATCATCAACCAAAGAAAACGTTAATTTTAATGTCATTGTTATATATACTATATAATACTGCTATGTATCTCTTGATCACCGCGCTATTGCGGATGTTGCGGCCAGCAACAAGCCGGGCAACCGAATTTTTCTACTACGAATGAAGGTATGGTACTTATTATAGGGTTAGAAAATCCCAGGGCAGGTCTGCTCGGCTTTGGGTTTTCCCATGTACCCATTAGGGTTGTGTAGAACCATTTTGGGAAATTTTCCTCTTGTTTGTGTCGAATCTTGAACCTCTACCTTCCTTTTTATAGTCTATTTCTCTATCAACTCGACCATCCAACAAAAATTGCGATAAAAGCCTTATATACCTTATATTCCATTCACTACTCGATTCATCACAGCTCTTAGAAAAACTTTTAATTAATACCCCAAATAGACTATCCAGAAACAATGACCTTTTTTATCTACAAACTCCCCGAATTAATATATGTGCGAATACTCCCATTGACAGGCTAACTAAAATATTCAATCTTAATGCTACACATTTAGACATCACCGATGGCAAACGTAAATTTATTAAAACATTAGCTATAATGAATCCAATAGACTACCTTTTATAAGATTACCATTTTTAAATAATAAAGCCTTAGTTAAGATACGTATTGGCAGATAGTATTACTTTATAGTATTACTTTTTATTTTTATCATTACTTACCAACTAGATAACTTGTATACAACTTATTTATTTAATCTTCACATTGTCAAATAGATGTACGATATACTGCTTATAATTATAATTGTACAATATTTATGTATCACACATGTAAATTATGATAAGCATAGTTAAGTAAGTTAAGTTAATTTGCATATTATTGTACTTTGTCTGTTTGCAAATAAACGTTTATTTATTTATTTATTTATCCCTGGCAACATATTATTATTATTTGTAGTATTATGTATTGACATACTCTCCCACCATTATTGAAGACTAGTGACTACCTTATAATTATGTACACTGGAAACATCAAAAAGAAGCCTAGAGTTTTTTATTTCCTTAAAATTTATGGAAGCAACCACATTCATAGCATACCCTGGGAATGCACACAACCAATATGTGCATTACTGGTTAGTATGACCCAGCTAATAATATATAAATTAACGTGTGTCGTGAGAGGGTGTATAACGTCGTGCACAGACGTGTGTGGTCCGAATGGAGTGCACTCCATTATGATGCACCCTTATGCACCGGCGCGGCGCGCAGTAATGCCGGGAGTGGTCACCAGGGCGCGGCGTGGGCCACTCCTAAACTCCTTTGGGCCCCAATCTTTGTCAACCAATTAATATCTTGATTATCCGCTCAACGGGCTCTTTGTATTCGGTCGTTTTTTTTTTTTTTTTTTTTTTTGAAAAGCCGTCTCCTCTTTCATTTATGTTTCTTTTATTTTTTGTCTTCATTCAGAATCTCCGACATGTTCTTTTTCTGATTTTTGACATTGTGACTCTCGCTTACATAACGCAACGCGACTATATTTCATTACTAGGAAGATGGGCCGACTTTAGGGTACTGCCGAAATTAGGTTATCAGTAATTTGTCGCACGAGTAACGAGATTTAGTACCCAGAGGGAACGCAGCAATGGCACTGACCGCATGCCGCCCTGGTTTCGATTATATGCTAAGTATTATTAATTGGCTTACGATTGATCCAAAGCTACATACTGTATTTTCTTTTTAAAATAAAATGTTAATCGTATACAAACATTCATGATTGTATCCGATTGACGTCATCAGTCGCCTCAGTAGGTTAGGATTAGTAACCGTGTTGAGTTACGGCACGTCTCCGATGCCGATCGCATGGTATGATGAGACACGCACAAGTACAAACACGCTACCACCATGCCACCGATTTGCAGGTGCAGATGGCAGAACCAAAGATTTGAGATTACTTTTCATGTGCTTATATGCTCTATACGCTCCAGTTGATGGGTGTACGAGCCTTAGTGTAGACTAACGTTAAATATCTGTTATGATTTTTATGAATCGTACGAAAAATCTTCGTAAAGGAGTATGCTGTGCTCAGCTATATGCCCGGCAGCCGTGTTTCCCCCAATTATACGGAATGCGTGGACTTAATTGACAACTGATGTATGTCGAGGCGTAAAAATTTATATCCTGTGAATAATGCTAATACTCAACCCCAAAGTATGGCATTACTTAAGTTACCCTCCAGAACAGTCCTTAACAGCCAGGGAGGGGGCTTTGGGGGCTGTTAAAAAAAGAAAAAATCCTTGCATTGTTCAGTTTGATGTTTCACCTGTAATTTTTTTCTCCCTTTTAAAACAGTAAAACTGTGTTTTTGCATGTAAATTCTTTCAAATTTCCGGGGGTCGACCCACCGCTTTACTGGGGGCATTCCAAACCCCCCGACCCCCTGGTAGTTAGCCCCCCCCTCCCCGAAATAAAATCCTGGCTACGTGCTTGCTCCAGAATCGACCGAAGAAGCCATCAGCGTGGATTTTGGAAACACAGTGCTTCACGTAGGAATCTTGGCTTTAAGAAACTTGTCGAAGTGAACAATTGGAACGCTGTGAATCTTGATTTAGCTATGTTCCATTGCCTCAATAACAGTGTCAAGCCCGTAGCCAGGATTTTTTTTCGGGGGTGGCTACGGCAACTGTGATCCTATCCAGTGAAAAAAAAATTCTTGAGAATTCAATTGTATATAGTGTATTCTTTTGAGGTTATGGTGTGTCTGAGTATATATGATAGCATAGGCATACCAAACGTCAATTTATAGGCGGACTTTGTTTTGGTGCGAACACTGACACATAATATTTTGCGGAGATGCGGACTAAATCGTAATGTTACCATTACGACGGTTTAGATTGAATAGAAATAATATTGCATTTTAAAGCAAAGGGGGGGGGGGTCTTCCCCGGGGGAAAATTTGAAAATATTAGTGCAAAATAGTGGGGTTTTACGCATTTTAACAGCAGTAAAGGATAGATTTTACAAAGCTTACAACGGAATGCTGACTCATAGAAATAATATTGCATTTAAACTAGAGGGGGGCTCGGGGGTCACCCCCGGGGGAAAAATCCACATATAAGTGCAAAACAGTGGGGTTTTACAGCAGCAAAGCTTTCAAAGGAATGCATATTTATATATCTGCAAACAGGGGGGCCCGGGGGTCTCCCCCGGAGAATTTGTTTTCAAAAGTTTTCATTTCGGGGGGGGGGGCTGCAGCCCAATAAGCCCCCCTTGCCTACGGCCTTGAACCGTGTACATGAAAAAAAACTCTGTGAATGTGCTTGCCGGTCTGATGGGAGTTGTTATGTTCCTGAGACGGTTGTTACCCGGAGTCCTTACTCCGGAGACTTACTCCAGGGGCTGACACAGTTACCTGAGCTAAAGAAAGGTGTAACCTGAGGTGCACAATGTGAAACCTCAGGTTACCGTGTCATTATAAATATATAAATATAATATAATAATATATAATACTTTTTTTTATTATTAAGCCAATCTAGCGGAGTTAGGGTTATAAAGCTCTGTCTTACACTCAACTAGTAAGACCCGGAAACGCCTGCTTTACATGTCGTCCGAAGCATGGCCAGAAAATGTTGCAAGTGTGGGGCTCGAACATACAACCTTTCGGGGGAAAGTCGGAGTTTATGCCACTACTCTATATTTTACTATTATGACCCAGAGACTGCAGTAAAGTCTAACAAACTCGACCGGTTTCGACCTAAGATAAAAGACACTACCGGAGCCACCCAAAAACACAAATTATTTATTATTGTTGCATGGAATCAGTGGTGTTATATAGATATTATCTGGCATAACCGTCTGGTAAACTTTGGGCTTTCTGCTGTGGGCGATTTTCCGAATTTTGCCATTTATGCCTGCAGAGTGCGGTACATTCGGCTAGCTTGCGGCCACGAATCGCAATTTACTTGTAATGGCCCTTAACTGTAATAATATGCACCCCTCGCTGTGTATTGCATACAGAACCCTCGTAATGAGTTGGTAGGCAAACAGCAGAAATGCAATTGTTATGTACAGGTGAACAAATACTTGTAGTGTGACCTGTTGGGCTTCACTCCCCTCCACCCCTCCCCCTATTAACCCACCCTTTCACGTCATTCATTACGCAACCCTATATTAAGCACGGACAATAACAAATGGTTACTTATTTGTTTTTGTTTGTCAACAATGGAACAAGGGAGGGCCCTGAGGCAAAAAGAATAGTATGTGGAATGTTTAAAATATTAAAATTAACTACGTGTATTCGCACCCTTGTTTTCCATGATTTATCATTTATAGGCTATTCTGGCTAGTACTAAGTACATACATATTTCACTATGTCAGCTTCAGGGTGGAGACCCGATTCTCCTTCGCCCGTAAGGTAAATCGGGAATTTATTACGTTATACTATAGTTTTTATCTGCTAAAATAAATGATGGAAGAAGCTGTTAAACTGCATTTTAAAAATCTCCACATTTTTTATCGTTGAAGGTATTATACACCTTCATATAATATCTGTTCTATGTGCGTATGTATTCTCTGACAATATCCCAAATAATAAAATCTATTAGTTTAGCCCCAAATCGAGTTACAGCCACTTTTTTTGTGATTCTGGGACCTTAATATGTGCAATTCCTCTGGAATCTCAATGCTTTCGATCATCACAAAGCTTTGCTTATGCTTACTTATAAATAGGAAAGCAAAACATTATAATTACATCAAAAATCTATGCGGGTGTATACGTACAGATGACGTCGTTATCCTATTGAGCATGTATATATTCTCTGACAATATCCCAATCAATAAAATCGATTAGTTTGGTCCCAAATTGAGTTACGGACAGACATCTCGTAAAAACCACTTTTTGGGTATCCTGGGACCTCAAAACGTGTTATTCCGCTGGAATCTCAATGCTTTCGACCATTACAAAGCTTTCCTTATGCTTACTTATAAATAGGAAAGCAAAAATATTATAATTACATCAAAAATCTATGCGAGTATATACGTACAGATGACGTCGTTATCCCATTGAGCATGTATATATTCTCTGACAAAATCCCAATCAATGAAACCCTGCTCCGTGAATCAAAGGACGGGGCTAAGCGCGCTTGACCGCTAACTAGACACTTACGAGCGCTCGACAGGACGTATAAGTAGGTATTATACGCTAAATTAGGGGGTGGAACAAAGGAGCCAGGAGCTCTCTATGAGTGTATATGGTCCCTTCATGGCTCTCCACGTCTACATTAATATTACAAGATGTTATCAGCTATCTCATTGACTGGGCTCATAATGTCCTCTTCATGTCAGTGCCAGCACCGCAATGGCTCTCTATTGCGAAATTCTGATTCAGCTTTTGCTGGGAATAGTGTCGGACTGTTAGTCCAACTATAGGGAACAGTAGAGAACTCTATAAAGGAATGATGGGACGTTCGCTTTAATGGCTGGGGCAACTTGCCACGCCTTTTCAATGGCTGGTCATAGGAGACGCTGCTGGTCTGTCCACTATTGTCATCTGGTCCCTGCACGATTGACGACCTGCATGAAGCAAACAACCAAGCTGCTCAATTTTGGACAACCCATTAAATGCGTGTCTAGTATAGGAGAAGTGGCAGGGGGCACCTGGGATATAATAAAATATTTTTGCCAAGAAGCGAATGTGCGAATGTCCTATCTCTCCTATGAAGAACTCTATGGAACAGAGCTACTGGTATGAATGTCCACTCCTGTGATAGGTGATAGTCTCCATGATTACTTTGTTTATATTTCGGCATAATGTACAATGCATAAACGAAAACATATTAGTTGTCTGATTGAACTCTTATAATTAAAATTCATACACACTACTGTTTTTGATCCCTTATCAGTTATCACCGTCAGGTAAATTACTTACTTTTATGTCCTACCAGACTGACAAGAAACCAGTGGTATGTCTGAATTATTGTAATATGCGCCCTAACTTAATGCCACTTAAGTCTCAAAATTGTAAATAAAGCTTTTCTTACACGAACGTATGAATATCAAAGCAAACATTTTTAAAAAAATGAGGATGATGCAATGCAGTATGTAAAACTTATGTTGAAAGGTTGCATTTGCAACAGCAGGGGTTACTTTGTTGCTAAGGTTCCGTGACAAGGGTCGAAGTGTCACATGCACAGCTTTATCGCAACTTATACCTCCCAACCTGTTTGCAAACCCCTGTAAAACTCCCCCTCCCCACCATAAAACTACAAATTTGGTCACAAACTTTCCCGACGGTCACATCTCCCCCATTGAATCCTGCGAGTGACAGTTGCTGATCGTACCGCTGAGGCTCGTTCACTTCACGACTGCGACATTTCTTTGAATCGCTTAAAGTTCCGTTTATCTTTTGAATAGCATATACAGTGGTGTCCGTTACACGTAAGTATAATATGACGAAATTGGAGGGATTTGACGGAAACGAACTGCAAACTCGTCGACCAGACATACGCTATTGATGCGCGCCGTTCTGAGTTAGAGAAAACGGTGACTCTGGGTCCGCGACAAGCAAAAAGCATCATATGTATCGTGCGTACGATCGTGCTATGAGGCAACTAAACTGAAAAAGGTAGTACTGAAAGGGTTATAGGACCTATGGGTGAGACACATTGACGCTTACAAAGAAAAATGAAACGCTGTTACGAGCTTGGGAACGAAAGGTCCTGCGAATAGGTAGGTAACCTGTGAAGCGGTCCAAGGACCAACACGCCGATGCGATGGACGGAATAAAACTATGTTGTCCATTTGAAATTTCCGCCAAATTCGGGTGATACCAACAATTTAAAAAAAAATATATATATCCTTACCGTATATTATATGGTAGCATTAAATGGTATTGGAACTTGGCTCGTGCGCTTCCGCGCACGTTAATACAAACTGACATTAATCTAATTTAACCTCCTCGTTATGACCAACATTAGAAGATCTTGAAAAATCCGGAAAGTCCAAATTTTTCTAGATCCTTTAATTTCGGTTAACTAATGTTGATCTTAGGGTTTGTCAGCCTGGTTGAATTGGCAGGCTATGGGAATACCTATAATCTACTACCTAGCTTATATAAGGCACAGGTACTCGTCGCCAAATTGGAGGTGATTGCATTGTTGAGGAGTATGAGAGGAGGTCAGTTTGTGGGCAAGGAATCAATCACGATGACGAGCAAACAATCATTACCAGTCAAATCACAACCTCCAATCTGCGGTCACTATTGCACGAAACTTCAATACCTGCATTGCATTGTATCACATACAGCTTATTTGCCGGACGGTCACATTATAAGCTACAGTATAGGTATGGTACGTATACAGTATATATACAATGTAATGTAAAGTATGCTTGTTCGCTCTTGTAGCTCAAAATTAATTATTATCTTCCATGTACCGTAAGTAGGGTTGCCAGATTAGAAAACTACAATATTTGGTTACAAAATATCGGGATTTTGTGAATTTTGTCGGGACAAATAAAAAAACCACCAAGAGGAAGGTGGGCCTACCTCAACAAGAACCGACGATCTGGTCAGGATCGCGACTTCACGAACCAGTAAAAGATTTTTAAAAATCGCAACGTAGCCATATGTCGGGACATTTTCAGTTTTGTCGGGACTTTTGTCGGCCAATAAATTGTCGGGACAATCCTGGCGATTTCAGACCATCTGGCTAAAAGTAAGGGATTTTGGTTTTGTTTTAAAATCCCTTTTTTAATTCACAAATCTTCTATTTTACACAGAAAATGGTATTCCGTTAAAGACTAGCACAAGACAGTAGGTTAATCTTACTTCAAAACTGAATACAGTAAATCTATTACTTAGTGCCCGAATAGAATGTTAAACTTCGTTCAGATGTTCAATACAATACGACAAATTGAAGATAACGAAAAGCTTAGTTTCTTCGATTTCATAAATATGTTTATTCCGGTTTTGGAATAAACATAGAGTTTCATTATCTTCAATTCATGGTCCGATGGCACCATTTATTTGAACATCGGAATGTTTATTATAGTCCCATGAATTTTAATTGAATAGTAATCCTATTCTACATTTAGGTGTAGGCTAGGTCCTGTATTTACGGGTAGAAACGCATTTACAGCCTTCTGTGATGAGACGCATATACAGTATATACTATATACAGTATATATTTAAACTATACAGTTCAAATTATTTACTGGACAGTATTGTAGCATAATTTCATTTATACAGTACAATTATGTCGATTATATAGTGCGATATATATATATATATATATATATATATATATATGTATATATATATATGTATATATATATATTCATATACCTCTCCCTTAAATTACGCTAAGGCCGCTGGATAGTTTTGTACAGATTAGGCGCTTATTCCACCTAAGTCAATAGTCAATAGTAAATGTTGTATTGACGTGGTAGCAGACATTTTTAGTATGTCTTTAATGTCTGCTACCACGTCAATACCACATTTACTATTGACTATTAACGTAGGTGGAATAGGCGCCTGACACCTTTCTGCATGCACCAAACGACACATTTATGGTATCTACCCTAAGTACCCTTACCTTACGACCCCACGAATCCACCAAATATACTCATGTCCTATTTAAATGGTACAGATATAGGCCTGATCTAAGGCGGGTATTCCATATACGTCAATCGTCAATGAAAAATTGAAAAATGACGTAAATTGACGTGGTAGCAGAATTTTTAGTATGTCTTTAATGTCTGCTAAAACGTCATTTTTCAATTTTTCATGGACGATTGACGTATATGGAATCCCCGCCTAAGGCGCCCATTCCACCGACCGGCTAGGGCTATTTACAAAAACATTTACGTGGTAGCAGACATTCAAGACTTAGGCGGGGTGTCCACCGACCTCGCATTTCAGAATTGACGGAAACGTTTATTTTCCTCTATGCCATAGTTAAAATTGATCAATGATCATACAGTAAAATCACAAAAAAACTAAAATTAAAAAATGGCGTCATGGGATATGTTAAGTACAAACATTTTAATAGATTTCTATAAAAAGAAAAATTCTAATTTCGGTCAATGTCATTTGCATTCTGCAAAGCGAGGTCGGTGGAAACGTCACCAAAGTCTTGAATGTCTGCTACCACGTCACTGTTTTTGTAAATAGCCCTAGCCGGTCGGTGGAATGGGCACCTAACTGATACTTACCATTTAACACGGAGACGTGTTGTAACACGACACAAGTAGACTAAGGTGACTAAGGCGCCCATTCCATTGACCGGCTAGGGCTATTTCCAACAACGGTGACGTGGTAGCAGACATTCAAGACTTAGCTAGCGTTTCCACTGACCTCGCATTGCAGAATGCAAATGACATTGACGGAAATTAGAATTTTTCTTTTTATAGAAATCTATTAAAATGTTTGTACTTAACATATCCCATGACGCCATTTTTTAATATTAGTTTGTTTGTTTGTGATTTTACTGTATGATCATTGATCAATTTTAACTATGGCATAGAGGAAAATAAACATTTCCGTCAATTCTGCAATGCGAGGTCGGTGGAAACGCCACCTAAGTCTTGAATGTCTGCTACCACGTCACCGTTGTTGGAAATAGCCCTAGCCGATCAATGGAATGGGCACCTTAGTGAGGCGATTGAAGAGGTTAATCGGAAACATTCATTAAAATGTTTGTACGCGATTTAACCTTTTATTTAAAAAAAAAAAAAAGTAACTTTTATCTTGCAATTATTTTTATTATTATTATTATTGAATCAGATGACGTATCACTTGAGCCTTAATTAATTAATTAATTGATAACATTCAGATCAAAAACAAACAAACTACTCTGCGAATCTTCGCAACTCGTAAGGATCCGACTAGTAATAGTATTATAAGGGTGTTCACAATGTTGGTGTTTCATGGTTTGCCTTAGTTAAGTGCAAGGCCGTGCCCAGGTTTTTGTTTCGGAGGGGGTCCAAAATGTTTTTTACGTATTTTATTAATGAAAGTCCATTCTATTCAGTGTACAGCTCTTCTATTTTGGAGGGGGTCCGGACGCCTTGGACCACCCCCCTGGGCACGGCCTTGGTTAAGTGTGTTAAGATAAGGAAACACTCGTAAATACGGACAACTAAACTAATCAGCTTGTTAGGTAAACGCACTTCAGGGTTGGTTCAAGCGAGTTAAACTGTTAAAACGGCACTGCTATATTGATAGTTTAATAGAATGTCAGCTGCCGCCATGTTTGTTATCACGGTGAACCTGTCCACTCCCGATGTGTGGTAAACTGGTAACTTGAATAACACTTTTTACTCGATAACTTCAACACTGTGAATAGCCCTTATAACTTTGTACTAGTATAAGAGTTCTGTTTCAACCAATATTATTATCTGTTCAAGAGGGAACCTTCTGATCCATTTATTTCGGAATGCTTCGGCAAGTTGATGGATTATTTGCAGAGGATGAAGATTATAAGCTAAAGCCTTCTTAGGTCGATTTGAAGGGGGATATTTTACTGGGTGCTGGCTGCGATAAATTTGTCTGACGGTAACTTAGCTCCAACCTGCCCCCCCCCCCCCTTCCCGGCCCCCGTTGGAGCTAAGTTACCGGTCAATGGGGAGGGCCTTCCGTTTTTTTAGAAATATTGAGTCTGAGGGTCCCCATCTGAATTTGAAAACTGAATTGGTACCTACACCACAAGCCGAAGAAATCTTGGTTGGATGCTTTCAACTGTGAACTTGAAATGGATGGGAGTGGCCCTTTGAATCAGCAGGATACGCAATTACAAAAAGCCATACAGTGGTTTTTATACATTTTTTATCCACGCACGTGTGTGTGTACTTTTGAGACAATTTTACCTACGTCAAAAAATTAGTTTATCAGGCATTATCGTCAAAATATTGTACCCCACTTATAGTATTGATAGTGAGTTGAGATAGTGCCGTGCAGTATTCCTTTCAAGCGGTCGTGGGAGTCACCCTGATAATAAGGAACGTGCTTGCAAGAACTACGGCACTTTTTTATGTTTCATTCATATTCATATTACAATACGTCGGCTAGAAAATTACCCCGACTAAAGTAAAAGTTCAAAGTAATAAATCAAAAATGTGAATCTCCTTGACTTGTCTGGCGAGACAGAAAAATACAAAATGGTAGAAAGGAAATTATTTAAAATTTCCTGAAAGCAAAGCGACAAAAGCAATTATTATTCTCCCTAGTTAAGCTCTTTTAAACACGAGATATTAACTAAATTTAATTTATAAAAAAATTATTAAAAAAGTATGAAATGAATAATTCAAGGAATTGTAAATACTTTGTGTTTTTCTCCCAATAATAATGAAAGACGCCATTACTGGCAGGGGCAATAGGGGAGGGGGGGGGGAGATTTTGAAAACTCGCAGCTGCATTTTCATGCTAATCTCTTTTCAAATTTGCGGGCGAACTATTTTAAAAGCTTTTCAACTTTAGTAGGAGGATGAAAAATGATGGGGCATTAGTTCCAATCTCTTGCTTATTAATGCAAAATACCAGTTAGTTCTATGCGGGAAATGTCGAGGTATTTTTCGAAATTGTGCTCTTTAGTCTTTACTGGAATGGTAGACGGTTAGGTCAAAGTTAGGTTTCCTATACTTCTTCTTCTGCCATTTTTACAATTTACAAAAGTAATATTCAATGTACATACCGTACTAGACAAGGGGTTTTCATAGTTTTGATGTAATTTCCAGCCTGCATCTTACATAGGGTATCCCATGAACGCTAGTTAATCAGAAAGGGCCATTTGAGTTTTTTTGGCGAATGTGAATAATGTGATCTCCATTGACAAAGTATTATATAGTTTTCATTTTTTATGAGTCAAATGTAAGTTAGGTGATAACTAAAAAGAAACTTTCCCGGGGTTCAGAATTCAGTTGAATAATCTCAATAATACATTTTGCATTGGCGCTGATTCCACCAACGTCAATAGTGATATTAAATGTTTTTTGACGTGGTAGCAGACATTTTAGTATGGCTAAAACTGTCTAAAAATGTCTGTTACCACATCAAAAAACATTTAATATCACTATTGACGTTGGTGGAATCTGCGCCATATGTTGACAGCGTAGGCGTGTCGCTTCGGTATTCAAGGTGTGTTTTGCGAAAACTTCGTAAGAAGATTGCTTTTTATTCTGATACGGTATATTGTATCAGACAGCAATATATGTTTGCCGAGAAGGAGATTTGAACCCACTACTTGGCAGTTCTAGGTAATATGCTTAATCTCTACACCAGTGGTCGGGAACCAGTGAATCCGGAGCCTTACCTTACGGTACGCTTAGCCGGGAATTCCACCGACCGGCTAGGGCTAAATACAAAAATGGTGACGTGGTAGCAGACATTCAAGACTTAGGCGGGGTTTCCACCGACCTCGCATTGAAGAATGCAAATGACATTGACGGAAATGTTTGTTTTTCTTTTTATAGAAATCTATTAAAATGTTTGTAATTAACATATCCCATGACGCCATTTTTTAATTTTAGTTTGTTTGTTTGTGATTTTACTCTATGATCATTGATCAATTTTAACTATGGCATAGGGTAAAACAAACATTTCCGTCAATGTCATTTGCATTCTGCAATGCGAGGTCGGTGGAAACCTCGCATAAGTCTTGAATGTCTGCTACCACGTCACCATTTTTGTATTTAGCCCTAGCCGGTCGGTGGAATCCCCGCCTTAGAAAAGTTTTCATGCGTAATAGTAGCGCACAGCTATGCTTTAGACCACAGGGGGTGCTGCCTTACTGCATATTATAAATAAATATAAATTCTGAATTCGTTACCGTGTTTATTGTTATACAGTAAGATGGTGTCCCACAAAAACATTTCTGAGCGTGGTGTGGGACGAAGCTAAGTCTCTAGGGTAGCCAAATATGGCTCCGGGAACAAATAAAAAAAAAGATTCCAAAAAGAAGCACTGTGTTTGTTTCCACATGCTAAGCCGATGGCGGGTTAATATTTGTTAATGAAGTAATTTCTCAAGTATCCAGCATCTGCCTATAAGTAAGTAAAGGCGCTTGAATTCAGACTAAAAATTAGCACTTTTATGCAAACAAGGGAATATACTCCCTAGTTTGCATTCATTAAGCAAATGATGAAACCTGAGTACGTACACTAAAACCTCATAATGAATATTTATGCAAAATAGGATCCCCGCTCCTCTGTGGTCACTACTGCTTACAAGAAATGCAAATTCAAAATATCAGGTGTCTGACGTCATAATCAAAATCAGCATTGCATGGAAGTCCTTATCCCATTCTCTTTTTTGCTCATGAATCTCATGAATGTTATGAAAGAATTATTGAGTTTTTTGAAAAATTTGTGCGGTGACGCTAGGTTCCCTTTTTGACAAATCAGCGGGAAGTAATGCAATACGAAAAAAATTCTTTTAACTTGTTTCTATGGGCTAGTTAGCCAGCCCCCTTCCCCTAACAACGAGCCTAATTGTTCGATGACTATGAAACTTTTGCCTCTAATGATTAATAACATAACAGGCAATGTAAATCCCTCTAACCCTTTGTTAAATAGCGATTCGTTAAGTGTGTGAGGCGGCCATTGAGTGGCCAAGATTCAGTCCAAAATTTATTAATGAAAGTCCATTCTATCCAGTGTAAACAAAACAGGTTTACATAAAATGTTGAATGGTATAATATAAAATTAAATTTAAATTTGTATTAAGACCTTTTATTTCGGTGGGGGGGGGGGGTCCGGACCACCCCCCTGGGCACCATGCAATGCGGACTACACCGAAGTAAGGCACAGAGCTGTTCGGTTACCTGAACTAACACTATATAATACGACGGAAGGCTACAGTAAGCCAAAAGTTGCACTGTGTTATAAGAACTAAGAAACACGACCGGTTTCGACCTAATAAAATATGAAAAAAAATCGACGTACCTAAAAAAGAATCTGTGCCAGTAGGCTCCGTAGACTCGAAAATTAAAAATTATCTTTAATTTGCTAAGTGCCGTGTAACTGTTCATTGACCAAAGAAGTACTTATTTTCAGGTTTTGGTCTATACCTGCTGGCTGGTGAGTCACGCTGCAGGCCCATGACCGTAGGGATCGGCCAAGCAAAACTGTAGCGGAAGTCATGTTCCTATGTGCATGACTGGAACATGTCCACCTACATCTCTACTATCATTAGCTGTCGGCGGGACGGCTTTCCTTTGGGACAACGTCCAATTTCGATTTTCGAACGAAAAGGAGTGGCTAATTAGTGAATTTGCCTGAAGGCTCCTCACGTTTCGAACAATGGCAGGACTTTCGTTCTTGTATGTTGGTATAGTTAGTTATTCAGTCCGGATTCTACTGCTACATCATATGTCACCAGTCGTGAAAGTCCTTATAATTATATTGAACCTAACTAAAGCTGTAGTGAAGACAAATCAGGGAAAATTAGTAAGACCTTTTCAAGAATTATTCCTACTGGAACTGCAAACAGAGAGGAATGAATCTGTCACTGGGAGCATAACTGCTTTCGAGCCGGAGGTTGCAGCGGACGGGAATTCCGATCAAGATTAGGAACCAGTGACCATCACCAGACCAGAGGAGGCAGAAAATTAGAAAATCTCTTAGACTCTTAGACCTTCTTGCGTCTTCAGTGTAGAATGTTTATTGTTTTTGTTTGTTGAAATTTTGAGTGGGTGTGGTTCTTATTAAAAAAGAGCGAATTAAAATATTACCTTTAAAGAAATTAAGTTAATATTTTACCTCATTTAACCCCTTTCAACCACTATATCCCTTCCCATATACTACAGATTATGGTGGGCATATGTGACGTTAAGGTAGGCTGGAGATTTTGTGGTTGGGGTGTTCACTGGCGTACAAACAATATCATCGACATTTCCGTGCTGGGTGCCTTATTGCCACAGCTTTGCATCCTCTATCAATTTTGTTTGTTCAGGGGGGCTTTAAGCGCGGGAAGTCGTTCTAGTCATCGGTTCTCGCTTCCTTTTTGTTTCCAACCTTTTTTGTAGCTTTTGTCTCGCCCTGTTACTTTTCCGGGGCGTTATCTTGATTCCTCCATTCCCCAATTCAATGGATGGTGTCGTATATAGTTTGGCGCTGCCACACTGGATTTGCTGGCTTCGGTATTGTGTGTTCGGTCGGTGATGGTCTAATGATTTCATTGAGAAGTTTTGCTGCTTTTTCGTCTTGCTCAGCTTCTTTGTTTACAGATCTCTACTGTTCATTCTAGCAGACATTAAGTCGTTTATAACGGTTCATTAAAACTTATGTAGTTGAGTAATTTATTTCCTGTCCTGTAATAAATGTCAAAATAGAAACAACTTTGAACTATTTGACAAGACATATTGTGGAAAACATTCACAAATACCAGATTTAAATTTTAGACTGGACCATTTATTGATGCATGAGCCATGAGACTCCCCTTTTTATGAAGCAAGACAGCCATTTCAAACGAGATAATTTCTGTACTACAATACTATAAATACTATTGTTTTTGTGCCACCAACCAGTAAATAGTACAAAAATTTTGTCGTTACTTTCATGTAACGGTTTTAGCCAATTTTTTCCTGCAACGGCTAAAATCAAACGGCTGTGAAGTGATGAATTAATTAATTTACCCAAAAAAGTGTCTAAGTCCGCTTTGTTATAAACTAAATATTTGGAAATCTCAGCCTTAAGAGGAACGGTGAAACTCACGAGTTAAACCCTGTATTGTAGCACCCTACAAAATGTAATGTGGGAAATTATTAAAACTGATTAAAAAAATTTAAGAAGGACAAAGACGAAGAGGCACACCACGACGTCGCCAAAGTAGTTAAAAGAAAATAAAAGCAGAGGAGTTAGTAAAGTCTATTAAAATTTTAAATTTGTAATCTCCTTCAATTTTAGTTTGATTTTTAATGGTTAAAGAAAAGCAAAAGTTGAAACAAGATTGTCCTAGTTTCGCATAATTGCGTCACTTTGTTAAAACTGAAGGAAACTTTGTTACATCTTCCGTCGAGATATTAAAATTAATGAACTATCATAGGTTCCCTATTGATTCGGGAGTGGAGATGGAGGAAGCAACTTAACTTTTTCCTTTCGCCTTTATTAAAAGTAAATGAAGTGGAAAGTCATATATTTCGCTATCGATGATGAAAGACCGTTTTAATAACCAAATGAGAATTTTTCACTTTACGACTTGAAGGGGCAATCATTAAAGTAAAAAGTTGGAAGTGGCCCAAAAGAGTTTCCAAGAGAAGATTTGTTTGTTTATGTGTATTACTAGCTTGTAAATTCTTATACGGTTCTTAAATTTCCACTACCCCTCCGCAGTCTGATACTTTCTGAAGTTACATATCGAAATTGAAACTCACCATCATTTACATTTTATAGTACAGTTCTACATGGTGGTCATAGCAGTTTATGGTGACTTTCCGGCCAGAATAGGAAAACTATCTGTTGTATGTAAACACAGTCAGTACGACACTGTTATCTTATGCGTCTACAGTTGATAACTCATTCCCAGATTTCAATAGAAATCTAATTGCGTATTCTTAAGGAAAGTGTAGATATCTATTTGTGTAGCTTGTTGCACGCAGGATCTTATTTTCGGCCCAAAACCGCCTTAGCTGAATAATATGTACGGATCAATAATTGCCGTGCGTCCAATCATTTGGCTACACGACATAAAAAAAATCGAAAACCCAGTCGCGCCTTAGAGCCAAACCTATAATGTCCGTGCGGAGACATTAACAGAGAGTTATGATAATGTTCACTCCACAATAATGCTATCCAATTATCATAAATATCCCAATACGACTAGCACCATTCAGCTTGTAAAGAAATGGTATCGCGGGAGCACGAACGAGACCGGTGAAATATTGTGAGCTACACAATACGATGCAATACTGAGCAGTTGTGTGTAACTGAGAGGAGCTGAGTGACCCCGCACGCACCAAACCTTTCTTGCTGCGTTCTTGCTCAAAGAGGACGGGCCCTAAATATTTAAAAGGGTCTGACATTGACTAATGTTTGTCCCTGTACAGTACCAAGCTATGAAAAGGCAAATACTGGAAAGAAATATATAAAGGGTCAAAGAGTTGGGATATAAATTAAAATGTAGACAGTGTCAACTCTATGGCAACTATCGTAAGACTTGGTTATGTTTTTTGAGGATATTATTCCATATATTTTAGTTCATTGTCACTGTCACCAGCTACAAATTTAAAGTCATCACCTGGTTTTTAACGAAATAAAATTACTGCACCAAAACTAAAAGTATCCATGAAATTATAGTACTAGTAGTATCTGTGAAATAAGCATCTACAACTTGGATATATAATTATTCTTTAATATGTAGCTTGTGTAGTAAATAAAATAATTTTTTTATAAAATAGTAGATTTCGGTATGTTTCTGGGCTGGATAATTTCTATGGCGAGCTTACCTTTAACTTTTCCTCCCGTAATATTGATAATACGGTATGCTCTTGTTTCAAAAGTGTTTTTTGTACTCCACTCTTTCGTGAAGTTTTTTCTGCAAAGCAAATCGTATGCCGCAACCAGAGAAATGGTTTCTAACAATGAGTACGAATAATTCAATTGTCTATACTTTTGCCATTTGTTAACATTTAATTCAACTCAACCATGCATTCGAATTTTTGTAATAACAGTAGGCACTGTAACAGTTGAATATTGTATTGTCTAGTATTGTAGTATAGACCATTGTGCGCGTACTCTCACTTGTCTGTTATGCGGAATTCACAGTCGGATGCCTCCCTACAATGGGTAATGCCTGCATACGCCAAATTCAATTGAAGCAGCTAGCCTTAGCAATTAATGGACCTATAGGAAGCTGGTCATTCTCAAATCAATAATCAAAGAAGATCTTAATACCAGATCTTACTACCAGTCCCTAAACTTCCATAACGTGGACTTCTGTGCCAAGTGTTTGCGGTTCGAGTGTTACGAGTATTTAATAAATGTGAACATTTTCTGTAATTCCCTAGTCTGAGCGTTTTTTTTTGTAATTTATTTAATTGCTCAACACAATTGACTTGTTAATTTTTGTATTCGCGTCAACCTTAGTCTCCTGCTGATCATACCTCACCATAACCGTTGTCATAGACAGAGTGGGCACTAGGGCAGGGCGTCGACCTTTTATATAATTTGTAAAAATGGCGAAAGTACTGAAAATTAAAACTAATACTAGTAACTGTATTCAAAATTAGAATTTTGATCGATACAAAATATACGTTCCAAAACTGATAGTGGTTTATGAACACCACAGAAAACAACACAACAAGGAAGAAGAGAAAAAAATTGAAAAGATCAACACCGCAGATATTATCACCGCGGAAAGCAACTCACAATAATCAAATGGGAAAAACTCTGTGATGATGATCATTTCTCACCACAGAAAACAACTCCGGACTAAAGCACAGTCCAAATTTGTACCGTCAATATCGTCACCGTAACGTAGGTTCCCAATGCGTTGACTAATATTGTAACATTAAGGAATCTATTCCGTGTCGTAATGCCAAAATATCACTAACTTACTCGTTTAGTGTGAGACTTGCAAGACAACTAACTTTCGTCTATAATATGTTGTTAGTAACTTCTTCTTTTTTAGTGATAGGCACCAGTTTGCAAGAGGTAGCGTTCAAGTTCAAAATAATACAGAGAGGAAATAAATTTAATGAGAAGAAGATTCGAAGCGAGGCGGTGTAGAAGCGACAGCAATCTCTTCATTATTCACAGCAACCTCAAACTTATCAAATGAAACCTTCCCAACTTCCGCATACACAGTTCATTGTAACTGAAATAGGTTATACTATATACCTGCAAAACTCAATATCAAAAGAAAACCTTTCAAGTTTCGAACTTGCAAGACGATTTTTCCCAAGTCTTTTATATCAATATTATTATGGGGAAGAAGATACAGCAATATTGTTGTATTTTGTTGGAAGTTTTATTCACTGAATGTGAACGTGCTTTCTGTGATCGATCCATAAGTTTTTTATTTATTTCTGTGTAATTGTGCTGAATCGTACTTTTGTATACACTATTCAATGCGGTTTGTATGGTACTTATACTGTATGTTCCAATTCAATGTTGCAATGCCACAAACTTTGTACGTGAAAATTTACTCGCATTATTCGCCGTTCGCGATGGTAGAGGAAAATCATTTTCCCATATGATGCAGTTACAACTTACATTGTACAATAGTTGTATAACTAATGGAATTAATTGCGATTGTCAGCTGAAAGTCTTCAGTTATGACCATTTTCTTTAGGAAATTTCTTTCTATTGCATATTTGAACCGATATGGTTATTACTGAAAATAAACTTCCCCAAGTACAGGGAACCGGACTCATACTTGATCTTGGCTAATTGACTCTTACGCCTGTTACTTTGTGTCAATGGTAAGCTTGTCTCAGCTTGTCCATTATCGGCTGTAGATGGTGTGGGTTGACATCGAGGACGTTTACCAGTTTGACAACGGCTAAAAATTATTGCGTCAGCAATTCCAATAATGTAAGAAAGTTCATGTGGTCGTTGGCAGGACAAGATTCAGTGGTTCACTTTATAAGTAGGCCTACTTTCAGAAAATGTCCTTCCAATAATAATCTTTCTTTCTTTCTTTTTTATCCTTTCCCAGTATTCCCTGGACAAGGAGCAAATATTTACAAAAAATATAAAATACAATACCATCCCGCATCCGCAAGCTAGCGCTTGTTCGGGACAACAGGCTTATACAATATTGGTATATACAGTGCTGCTAGAAAATTATTTTTTGTTATTTATTTATAGAGTTTATTTTATTCTTACATGATATATTAATATTATGTTTTATTTTTTATTTTATTATTACAATTACATTGACAATTTCTCATTCTTCTTCCCGTCCTATAATAATAATAGGGACCGGTAAACCTGACTCGTACCCAAAAGTGGTTAAGTCACGCTGAAGCCTATTATATTGTGCCAATGATAAGCATTTCTAAACTTGTCAACAGCTGGTGTGGGTTGACATTGAGGACGATGACCAATTTGCCAAAATTCACACGCAAAATAATTTTAATACAAAAATTCAATGAGATCGTTGGCAGGGGAAGGTTTAATATAACGTAGTCCTAATGTAAACAATAAGCCTTTGAAAATAATAATAGGGGGATAGATATTTTTGACGGCTCTACGACCGACGTTTCCTGTGATAATGGAATTTATACAAAAAACGTTTAGTATGGGTATTCCGATGTGCTTTTAAGCCCGGTTTGTAAATTTCTAAAAGACAATCATAATGGAAACGAACTGTTTACTGTTGGATTTGCACGGACGTTTTTTTTATAGCAAACTTGTGGGAGGTTATAAAGCAGGCTGTCGAGGAGAAGGTGTAGAAAAAGAAGCTTC
The DNA here is from genome assembly GCA_963971405.1 of Psococerastis gibbosa. Lineage (NCBI taxonomy): Eukaryota > Metazoa > Arthropoda > Insecta > Psocodea > Psocidae > Psococerastis > Psococerastis gibbosa. The sequence goes on along the minus strand of OZ020486.1, from coordinate 30,652,375 downwards.
ATTAAAAGAATAGCCGCAGTAATACCTCAATCAGTTTCACGGTCGGAGAATCACTTTAATTGTATGCACAGTAGGTGTTTCGGGAACGGATGTTCAAAAACAGCCTTTATTATGTCATTAGGGTCTTATCATCAGGACCTAGCAATTAATCCGCCCATTATTTACAATTTCATTCAGACCAACAGTCTTCTTATGATTCCATTCAGCTCTTTTGTTATTAAGAAAATTACCTCAAGTTGGATGTATATTTTAATTAGAGCGTAAATCTTCTTAGACTGCTGGGGGTTGCACGTAGTATGTGTTGGGTATGTACATGTTATACGTGTGTGGTCTTTGGTGTATTATTATTGTAGGAGAATGTTATACTGATGGAAGGGTTAAAATAAACACTTGTTGGGAACAGGATTAAGGGTTTTGTTGTTGCAAGGGTTGAACACAAGAATGCAAATACCAAAGCAAATATTGTAGATAACCCTTAAGAAAAAATCCGACAACCCCCTTACGTGTTTTTGTACAAAACCGAATTTCTATCAAATGTGGATCATAAATAAATAAATAATGACTTTTTATTCTATTACTAAGCCAACCTAGCGGAGTTAGGGCTATAAAGCCCTCTATGACACTAAACTAGGAAAGCCCGGGACCGCCTGCTTTACATGTCCTCCGAAGCATGGCCAGAAAATGTAAGAACCGGTCCGAGTTTACTCGAACATGCTTTCCAATTTATCGATTAGTAGAGAGAGAAAATGATTAAATTCATGGTAAATAATTTTTCTATGGTTACATTTCGGATATCACGGGGGGGGGGGGGGGGTCGTCCACCACCTGAAGGTGACTTAAATTCTAGATAGGTCAGGCCTACACATTACCACACAGCAATAATGGCAGGTCACGCAATGCATTTGAGCGTGAGTTTGCTTTCATTTTTTCAAAAAAAAAATTTTTTTCACAAAACCCAATAGTTTTTTGGAAACCAAACTATCCGGTTTCATTACTCAATTTAACACCTAAAACATGCTTGAAGTTAGAAATCATCGATAGGAAGGTTTCGCAGAAAAATTATTTTTTAGTCATTTTTCATTAAAATTTAGTCATTTTTATTTTTTTACCCCCAGAAGCAAACTATCAAGGGGCAAGCGACCCCCCCCCCCCCCCCGCATTTTATCAACATTAACAACAACTACAATATATGTGAATTTAAAAGAAATCGTTGGAGCCGTTTTTGAGAAATAATTTTTTTAGACGTTTTTTTGAAGTTTTTTGAAAATAAAAACCCCCCAAATTGAGTTAGCCCAAAATAAAAAAAATGGTCCCGAGGTATGATTTTTGTGAACCTACATGCCAAATTTCATCAACACAGACCGAGTAGTTTGCCCGGAAATCGACGAACAGACAGACAGACAGACAGACATTTTGTAAAAACCACTTTTTTTGGTTCCTGGGACCTCAAAACGTGTAAATCCGTTGAAATCTCGGAATCGAAAATTTCGACCGTCACAAAGCTTTCCTTATACTACGTATAAATTGGAAAGCAACTAGTGTAGGACTCGAATCACAACCTTTCGGGTGAAAGTCAGATTCCATTCCACTACTCTACATGTCCTAACGTGCCATATATGAGAGTTGAAGAGGTAGGATAAATACTCCTCTACATTTTGAGACATAGTACATAGCTGTCTGTCGCTCACTCCGTTTGGCCACAGTTTTTGAAGGAGTTGCATTGCATTTTCTCACGCCTTCAAAAGCTGTGGCCCAACGGTATGTACTTATAGACCGCATGCTTAACAAAATATACGCCACAGGCGGGACATCCACGAAACCGCTGAAAGCAAAAACAATTAATAGTTAATTAGTAGGGACCGACCCCCGAGAGTTAGGAATCGCTAGATGGTGGAGCGTCGTGCTAAGGTGGATATTCCACCGACGTCAATAGTGATAGTAATGGTGGTATTGACGTACGTACGTTGCACCCTATCCTATAGCAATGAAGTGAAGAATGATGTGATATATATATATATATATATATTGTAGTACTAGAGAAATCCTTCAAGTTTCCGGCGATTGAAATTAGATGAAAGCAACATTTTTCTATTTTATCTAAAGGCTTCCCAATTTTCTCCCCAGCACTTGCACGGCTTGATGAGCAAGTGCAGTAAAAATGAATGTTCTTTTTAAAATAACCACGACAAAGGAAATATCCATAAGCTAAGTACTCGAGTCGTCGATTACATGGAGCTTTCTAAAACTTCAACTCCTTTGACAATAATGATTTGAGAAGGGAACCAGAGAATTGGTCCCGTGGTTCTTCGTATAGACCGCTGCTGTGACAATTGCCGAGCATAGTAGTTGGTCGCCTGGCGGGTGTCATAACTAATACGCTGTGTGATGTATTGCCATGACAACCTTAAATCATTTAAGGTAATTGGACCTATAGGATAAGGTGGAATGACCAGAGGCTGCCTTCATTAGAGCCCATTTGTATAAAGCGATTTTTCGAGCGACAAACGCATAAGCTTGCTGTTTGTTTATTTACCGTACATAGTAGAGTTATTTACATAGCCTAGCAACTACGTTCAAGGTCAAAAATTGATAGTTAGGTGCCCAATTATAATCTACTTATGATAATTCTAACAGGCTCTTAAGTAATAATCGGAGTGAGAAGAGACTTAGAGCTGTTAAAGAACACTGACACACTGAATAATAAGTTAATATTATGTGCTTGTCGCTCGAAAAATCGCTCTAATATGCCTCTTGTATATCATATTGTACTATGCGTGTGCATCTTACGGATTTCAGCCACTAAGCGAAGGCGGCAGCTATTGTGTAAATTAAAAAAAAAAAACATTCTTAATAAAAGGGGTAAAATATTTTAGTATTAACACAGTTAACTCTGACGAATTTACCTATTACTGCTGAGTAACTAAATTAAGTGGCAATTTTGTCTTTTTTAAGGAAAAATTCATCCTCCGTAGTCCTCGGGTGTTTACTAATTAATTATTAATTAATTTTTAATTCAATTTTCTCCAAAAATTCCTTGTGGGGCAATTGCCCTCCGCCCCGTGAGAGACATCCTTGCTCTTCTGTTGTGGCATTTCGTTGCTGTCACTTGTTTTTGAAGTAGGTCTTTTTTTTGCTTGAATTGGCCCTAGAGCGTAATTTTACGCAGAATGCTACGGTAGACGTTTTAATTTTTTAAGCTCTGTGTGAACTGTATTAATCTAGGCCTATTCCTTAGTTATAAAAAAATAATCAAGGATATTTTTTGAACTTGTGGCGCCACCTTCTTTGACCAATTAAAAATTCGGCCAAGGTCAATTCTAGTTCCTTTAACCAATCAGAGCATGTTTTGCAGCCACGACGGGAATTGCTGTTGTTTGGAAATTTCCAAGGCGTCTCACCTATATAGAACTGTAGTAAGAATGGCATATTGTAACACCACCAAAAAAAAAAAAAAAAAAATTACATTTATAGGCCAAGAAAAGATCCTCAAGATAAATATGTGTATTGACATAATGGCGACCGTGACTGGATTTTAGCGTTGACTTGTTTTGAATTAAGTGACACTGGCTGCACTTTAGTACGGTTTCGAGTATTGAAGAGGATAATACTCTGGTGGGGCATTTGTTGACAGAGTAAACAGGTACCTAGGCACGTCCCCAGCGACTTCAAGTGTGCCCTCACAAGCTTCCTCCGCATTTATATTTCTACTTAACCTGATGGGTCCTTTGCCTTGCAACTTTAACGTAAACAAGCGCTCTAGATGCATACTGCATGTTGTGTTGTATTCGGTGCTGTAATCTCTTACGATGTAATGGTTATAAGCGGGTGTCACATCTTGTTTCTGCTAGTGCCCTCTTCCCTCCCGTGGGTGTAAAAAATACATTTGCATGATTAAAAGGAGGCCGATTACCCAAGGTTGTTTTCTACAGTTTAGCCTATTTGCAAAGGGGCCCATTTCTCTTTGACCTGGCCCTTTCAATTATATTTACACCTTCCTGGCGAAAATTTTGAATGATTCCCTAGGGTCTGCTCGAGTTTCTGCGCCTAAGTTTTATGTTCTAGTTCTAGTTCTATGTTCCCTACAAAATCGTCTAAAAACTAAATAAACAAATTGCACATAAAGTTGGAAGTAGCATATCAAAATTGAACATGCTACCAAATAAATCGGTTGTATTTTGCATTTTGAAAGATGAACATTTACATCATAATGGACAAGTTCAAGTTTCAATTGCAAGATATCCCTCTACTGTTGTATACGTTAGTTAGCAGGCAGATGGATGTATCGTATTTCTCGGCATATTATTTAAATAATCTGAACATTCCCATGAAAACAGTAATCTCGAAGAACTGATGTTTGGGATGCGCTTAAAGGTGGCCACCGAGAAATCGTCCCCAACCTCATGCCTCTTTGATATAGCCGTTTTCTCGACGCAATGTAGATACTACTACTACTATGGGCGAACCGGGTAATACGGGTAATGGGTATTACGAATGTATTATGGCGAGAAGAGGCACGTGTAAGTCAAATTATTGCTGTTGTTAATTTGTTAGTTTTATGTGTTACCAATTGTATCGTTTTAATTCTGATTCTGACAATAGTAATCCGGCAAAGAATCGAAGTTATCCCATATTTTGAAATAGGGCGAAGTTCGGGAGCAGGCTAACTGTCGGAGTTAATTGTCAGACAGTCAGTCATTTGAACGTAATCCCCCCAAATAGTCCTCTCCATTAATCGTATATAAAATCCGAATGGCTAAACGCCATACGTGGAGAGTTATGTAGACACTGCGTAAGAAACGCATTGTGGCAGCGGCTCACAATTGGCATACATAGGGTACATCGAAAAAATCATCACAAAAATACTTTCACTTAGGCCTAATTTGCCCAAATTGACTGTTCTATTGTAGTCAAATTATCGGAATACAATTCACCAATACCATGGGGACATCGAACTTCACACGCGGTGAGTGTATTAGATGGGAACTATAGAAAATTTGAGTATAATGGTCGTTGGACACGTAGGGCAGTGTAACGAATGTTGTAGGATTGAGACGAATGTTGCCGGATTGAGACTTCATCCCAAGGGAGACATGCAGTAATTCTCACGGTGCCACCGAGCGGAATAATTGCCGGTTCATTAACGTCGAACCCGAATCCTCGCGCAGAGCGAGAAATCCATGATTGCTGTTCATTGTCGCAAGTTTTTGGAACTAACAATGCGGGGGTCTGTGACACTGACTGGGGGGATTCATCCCCTATCGAAGTACTGGGAAAATTAAAGAAGAATATAGTGATTGGTAATATCCCAAATGAGGTTTGACCTGCTCCCTATATTTAAGAAGCCGAGGCAAATTTTTACCCGCAATTTCCATAATAACAAACTTTTCCCAACCGTATTACAAGTCAGAGGACTCGCGACAACTTTAAATTACTTGCGGAGTAAAAAGAATCGAAAGATGTTGAAGAGCAAAGTAAACGAGTTTAATAACTGCCAAACAGATGAAGCCAATTTTTAACCCCCTACCTCGCCCTTAGCCTCCCTCCCCCCTGCCCCAACCATATCGAATCCGGGAAAACTTGCCGAGTACTAATAATGGCAAGAAAGTTTTCGGCCGCGAACGCAGAACGAGACATGTCGCGAAACTAATTTGGAGTGTTGGTAACCTTGAATTATTTATTTAAGATGTACTATTTTTTGGTCCAAAACTTCTTCCAGTCGCTTTTCCAGGACCACAAGGCAGTTGAATCGCTGTAACAAGTCCTTCTTAAGACTTAGATACTGTTGATATTTCTTCGATATTTTTCTTGGCTAACACAAAATAATATGAAAAGCGGGACAAGTGGCTAAATTATTTTGGAGTGTTGACAACCCTTATTTTCCAGTAGCTTTCCAGGACCTCACGGAAGTAAAATATCTGGAACTCGGCAACTCGGAACATGGCAGAATAATATCCAAGAATCAACTAATAAGTAGGCAAAATTGCAGATGGCAATGCCCGAGACCCGAACTGGCAATACCATATGGTAATAATTGCATGCGTGACCAAAGTTTACTTAAAAACTTCAATTATTAGTCTACTATGCCTAATTAATCGTTTATTGAACTTTTATCAGAATTTATCATTGTGTATAAGTTACTTCGACGAAGTCACACTTCAAAAAGAGTCCTTAAAATGGTGTCTCAAACAACATCGACATCCACCTTCCTTCCGAAGGATATTCCAGTTCTCAACCAACACGTAAGTTAGGGCTATGGCGGTCTACGTATTCAATATCGTTGAGGTCTCCCTCGCGTTATCAAGTTTGTTGTCCGACGTCGTTTTCACTTCCTTTTTAGAAGTTGAGCAAACTTCCAGACCTGTCTACTCATTTCCACATGGACGAATTTGTAAAATGACAGGGGTGTTGAGAAGTTCGCAGACAATTCTCGGCAACATCTTAGTTGTATTGAGGCAGCCGGAAAGTATTAGATTTGATCATAATTTTGACCTAGTTTTGATACAGTAACATTAGCGAGACGATTTGATCTGATGGTGCCCAAATTGGAATTGACTCTAACACACCATTTCCCTTGGAAATGGAAATTTGTCTAACGCTGGCTCTAACAAGAGGCGTAAAATTTTATAATGGGGGGGGGGGGGGAGCGGCAACGATAATGAACTAGAATATAGATTCTGCCTAACCATAAGATAAGTATGGCTGCGGGAATTGTTGATTGTCTTTAAGTCTTACAAGATTGATTTTGGCTTTTGGGGGGAACCACCGCGAGATTGTTGGTTGGATGGCTTCTTGCTAGCCGTCAGCCGTGCAAGGCAAGCTTTTTTAATTTATATTTTTAAATGTAATCGTATGCGGTGCTTAATAAATCTTATTCATCATTTCTCACGACGTTCGAACAACTTCGTGTAACAATCTAGAATCAAGAATTTTCCATGGATCTCATTTTCACGTATTTCAGGCAGTTTATCGGAGCGCCTTTACTCTACATGGGAAAACTGTATACGATACGATAAATCGTTGGCCATAAAAAATGTATCACGTAAAATGGAAGTCGGCGTAAAGTAAAAAGTGAAAATTGATGTTTGCACCAAATGAGTTACAACACAACTCTTTTCCCCCTCCTCGGCCCACTCAACTTGCCGTTATTGAAAAGTTTACGCGGTTATTGGGGCGAAATTTCTCACATTTGAGTGCTAAAGGTTGTGGCATTTCCGCTCTAGTGCCAAGCCCTGTGAGAGCTGCTTCGAAGCCTATGCATTCTATTATACTTTGGTATAATAATGATAACTTATTTATAAATATACTCCTTTGGACCAGGGGAGTACCAGCCGAAGAAGACGAAAAAAAAATTACTTTATGTAATTGCATTGTAATATTGTAATTAAATATGGGAATTATTGTAGATAGATAGACAGGTAGATAGATAGAAAATTTTTGTATTTATCGAAAAAAAAAAAAATAGGTGAACATAAAATTACAAAGCTGAAGCCGAAGCGTGGGAGGTTGACACATCATCCTATTATAAATATTAACAATTTCTACAATGCATACATGAAAATGTAAAAGATAAGCGGACTTTTGTCCTTGTTCTTCACAACTATGGTCAGGTACAGGTTTCAAGTTTATTTTGTCGTAAAAAATAAAATACAAATACAAATGTAAATATGTATATAGTCAAGCAGACCAAAATTAGTTGTTAATGCATATGTATGTACATATAGCATATATTATGTTGAAGCATTATGTATTGTATTGGTTAATTAACATATGCTCCTGCTAGGCTGCTATGCTATATGTAATCTCCTTATAGTATGGTGTATGGTATATTATATTGACGAGACCAAATGTTTATAACGTAAGTATTGTAGTATTAAATTATAAAAAAAATATAAATATATATAAATAAATATACGTTTTTGGGTGATCCAGGGGTGGCCAATATCAACGGTCAGCTTCCTCTAATGTCTAACTTATACAATCAAGCGAATGTTGAACGTACTTTTATTACAGGGAGAGCCGGCTTCAATCTCTTCCCCAATCTCGCTGTTACTGAATACTTTCTGTTATCCTGCTCTTGCCATGATGAAAGAGTTTGACTAGCCATTGGCATTCTGAATTGCATATTTTACCATTTAGGAACAAACTGACGTGCTAAACAATGGCCAGGCACGGTGAAACATTAATAAATTAACCACAGATTGATTTCAAAGGCTCAAATCTAATCGGAAGCCTTCACATGGCACAAATAGAAAGAGCATTAATAATAGGTGTAGGGTTTACATGCAAAAACGAGCAATTTGTGTGGGTCCATTAATCATGGCCGCCAACATGACGACTATTAATGATTTTCCCGCCATTTATACGCCTGGGAATATTGACAAGTGTTTTCTTTTTTTCTGGTTGGCATTCACAACCGATTTGCATTGAATCATTTTGAGGGAATATTCTTTTTTTGTATACAGATATATTCATATCAGTTTTGGACTGGCGGGTGGGTAGGGAGTGTTTTGAATTTCAATGATTCAAGGAGGGGGATTAGCTACGGGCATCCGTTTAAAAAAAAATAATTTCCCATTGTTTTCTTTTTTAGACTTTGGCTTTGATACGGCATACGGCCCATAAGTAGGACTTAGCCTGGGCTGGAATAAATAAATTTTAATTGACGAATAATTGTGTAAGTGGGACTTTTTATATTGTGAATATACTCGTAGAAGTACATGCTTGATATAACTTCTTCCCCTGATCACGTACCGCTATTTCTGAATGTCACATTCTGCGTTTTTATTCGAAAAATAAAGGGGAGTCCTTATGTCAACTTAGGGTGGCTCTATACTACGTGCAGGAAATCTTACCACAAAAGTTTTGACAGATTGTCGGTGATTTGGAGTAGGGCAACACGTTGCAGCAGATTCATTTATTCGAAGACCTGGTTATAGTCATTGTGATTCAGTACCCTTATTGTGTTTTATAGCTGTGCAAGTACTTGTATTTTCCCCTTCGCTTTCCAATGCGTTTTACAGTATAGTTCCAACATAAAGTCAAAGCCACAGAAGTTTCAAAAATGCATAAACGAGCAATTACAGTACAGTAAACTACAGTTCACATTTCCCATTTTCACAACTCTGATACATTCAAGAAAAAGTTTGAATCCCTGTTTTTGACGTTTTCACCATAATATTATTCAACCAATAAATTTGCTGACTTTCGGGCCGAAGCCCTTTCACCTGGGCTAAGACCGCGTGGAAGGGAGGGTGGGGGAAGGAGTTCGGTTGAGATATGGGGAAAGTTGTAGGATTACAAGTTTGGAAATCTGAGGGGGCTTAGCCGTATCCTATCACTGGGGGATTTCACTTACTCTACTGCTGACGTAATGCTTCTTTCTTATAATCGAAATCAGTTCTGCTGATTGGAACCAGCAGCTCGGAACACAGCGTACCTAGCTGCGGTGAGGGGGTAGGTATAATCAAATATGGTTTGTCATTTATTGCAGACTTTGGTTTTTTTCAGTTGATAATCAAATTCTTCTCTATTATAGTAGAAGATAATATCAGTAAAAATAAAAGTAAGTAATATAGTTCCCATTTTATTTCATGGTTATGTTTTATTTTAATTTCTCATACTATCTTGTCCACTATCTCTTGTAGCCGTTGTAGTTTGACATCGAGGACGTATACCAGTTCGCCAATGGCCAAAAATTCACACGGAAACAATGTAAAGAACCGGTCCGAGTTTACTCGAACATGCTTTCCAATTTATCAATTAGTAGGGAGAGAAAATGAATAATGTCATGGTAAATAATTTTCCTATGGTTACATTTCGGATATCTCGGGGGGGGGGGGGGGTGTCCACCTGACGTCACTGGAGGTGAGGTAGCCTAAATATATATTTAAAACACATTACAACACAGTAATAATGGCAGGGCAGGCAAAATGCATTTCAGCGTGAAGTTTTTATCATTTAAAAAAAAAAAAAATTGCGCAAAAGCAAATAGGTTTTTGGGAAAGCAAACTGTCCAGTTTCGTTACTCAACTTAACACCTAAAACATGCCTGAAGGTAGAAATCATTGATAGAAAGGTTTCGCAGAAAAATTATTTTTTAGTCATTTTTCATTAAAATTTAGTTATTTTTATTTTTTTACCCCCAGAAGCAAACTATCAAGGGGTAAGCGACCCCCCGCATTTTATCAACATTAAGAACGACTAGAATATATGTGAATTTAAAAGAAATCGTTGGAGCCGTTTTTGAGAAATAATTTTTTTAGACGTTTTTTTTTTGGAGTTTTTTGAGAATAAAACCCCCCCGAATTGAGTTAGCCCAAAATAAAAAAAATGATCCCGATGTATGATTTTTGTGAACCTACATGCCGAATTTCATCAAAATCCACCGAGTAGTTTGCCCGGAAATCGACGAACAGACAGACCGACAGACAGACATTTCGTAAAAAACACTTTTTTGGGTTCCTGGGACCCCAAAACGTGTAAATCCGTTGAAATCTCGGAATCGAAAATTTCGACCGTCACAAAGCTTTCCTTATACTACGTATAAATTGGAAAGCAATAATATCCGAAATACATGAGGTCCTTGGCATTGGACAAGGGAGCAATGAGCCCTTATAAGTAGGCCTAGGTTCATTTGGCCACCATTTCAACAAGATGAGGCAAATGGATGGGGCATATTCTGAGACACGAAGGGCTCCTCAAGAAAATTGAGGGTATGGTTGAAGGCACTAACTCAAGAGGATGACAGAGGAAGGAGTACCTAGAGGATGTCATGAAGGACTTAGGGTGCGATACCTACAAAGAACTGAAAAGGACCGTACAAATCAGACAAGAGTGGAGGAGAAAAACACAGCATTCGCTGCAAACCAGATTGCAACACAAGGAGAAGGTTCATAAAAAGTCCGCTAGGACATTATTATTATTATTATAAATAAATAACAAAAATAAATGATTAAGCCTTGTTTAGCAGCACTGTATGAGTCTTTTATCCCAAATAAGCGCTAGCTTGGGGATGCGGGATGGTATTATTATGTATTGTATTTTTGTAATATACGCTCCTTGTCCAGGGAATACTGGACAAGGAAAAGAAAGGAAAAGAAAGAAAAGAAAGAAGAAAGTATTATCTTCTTTTCCACTTTACCTCAAGTAGGTGAGTAACCCTATTAATAATATTCGTGTAAGGCACACGTTTCTTGCAATTCTTGGGATCAGGTCGAACTCTGTAAAAAAAACATTGTTGTAAAATAATTGCATTTCTTCAAGGAAACAAGGAAAAAAATTATACTTTCTCGACCCCTCCATAGATCTCCATGGAAGGCAGTGGCATGAAAAATGTTTGTCACGGGGGCAACAATACCAGTAATTTTACAATTTTTTGTCCCTCCTGTAATCTCAGCGATGTATGTGGCATAATTTCTAGTTTGCATGTTAACAAGCCCGATAAGAGCATCACTGGTAATAGCAAATGATTAATAATGGCTAAACGAAGCTGTTAGTAATTAAGAGGTTGGTGGGGGTTGGCGTGTTCCCCTGAAGGATCTACGGCCACCAGCGGCGTCCAGTCCTATAAATCCAGCCCCGGAAGCGCAAAACACGATCGTTATCTCTACACTACAACACGCATCGCCACTGCTGACCTACTCTCCACTGTCTCAGGCCCGGACACAACATGTTTCCTTTTTTTAACGTTATTTATTTTATAGGCGGGTGGCATCAGCGGGGAAGTAAGAAATCTGTCGTTAGGCTACGGCCACACGAGCGTTTTTTCACGCACGAACGCAGAATGTAAACACGCTAAAAATATGAGCAGCATCCAATGCAATTGGGATATGCCAAACGTAGCACGTTTCCCCGCCACTGGAGGTTGTGGCTAGGGTTGCCAACCGTACTCTATTCCAGAGTATTGTGCTCTTTTTCATGTATGTGTACTCTACAAACTGAAAGTCATTTAGAGTACGCAAAAATACTCTTTTTCTGAAACATGTAAGAAGCAGATTATTTTTTTTTTTAATGAAAAACGTATAAGGGTATAACATGCGCAAAACCTCACTACTTTGGGCCCATTTATCAATTTTTTTCTCTGGGGGGTCAAAGTCTTGGGCTCCGAAAGCCCCCCCCCAGAAATTTTGGGAATTTACGCCAATGAAAATTGTTTGAATTTGAGCGCGAATTTCAGCTTTGCCGTGTGAAGAGGGTTTTAGTAGCTTTCAAAAAAAATCTGTTAATTATTAAATTCTGCGAAAACCTAAAAAACATATTGTTTTAAATAGTAAATAGCTCGTAGAACTCCCCTGATTTACAATACAATGTTAAAGTGTATTTTCGGCGTGATTTTGACCCATTTAACAGTAAGTATATTAAGTACTCTTTTTTTAAATACTGTACTCTTGATTTTCCTTCTCAAAAGTCAGTTGTACTTTATTTCGGGGAAAAAAAAAAAAGTTGGCAACCCTAGTTGTGGCGGGTGCGTCTTCAAGGTCGCCCGCAGAAAAATAGGATGTGGTCTATTTCTGACGCTTGTTTTCACGCTGAAACCTGACCAGACGGGCGGGACCGCGGGAGTGAACACGCATCGTCAGTAGTCCTCGCTCGCTTGCACAGTGGACTGTTGAGTTGTTTTGAGTTGTTAGCTGATATTGATTGATTACTTAGATGGAGTTCGTAGAATGAAGCTACCTTACCGCATGAAAAAAACGCAGACGAGTGGGACTTTTAAGGCTCACCCCTGCCTCCCACCTCTTTATGGCAGTAAGGCATAGTGTAAGTGTAGTCAGGATTCAGGAAGAAGTGGGGAAGAAAGAAATTGTCTTCACTTTCACACTGAGCGATTTTGGGCCTTTTTACCCTTCTTCTTCTTCCTCTTCCCTCTTACTGCCGCGTGCGCAGCGTGAGGGTGTCGCCCCGGTCAGACGCTAATGTCTTGAGCTCGGCCATTGTTTTTCCTCTTGCTCCGATGAGTTGTTCGACTCTTTCCTCAAGGGTTGTCCTCGGTCTACTCGCTACCACAATGTCATCGAAGTGATCCATATTCCTGCGGGCGCCTCTGGTTACCTACTCGTGTAGAGATATGAAGTATACGGTAATTAACAGGAATCCGCCTTTAAATGTTTACCACCCGTCTTTATTCGAATTTACGAGTATTGGTTTCTATACAGTATACACACAATGATATAGTAGAAGATCGCCAATCACCATATTGGAAAAAATAACGTCCATAAGAATAGTAGAACACAACGAAAGAGCTCTTATCGGGGTGATATCAACTCTCTTAGAATTTCTACTGCAATACAAATAGTTGTTGTACTGTACTGTACAAGAATTGTATTATTTAGGTGGAGAATAGGAATTTGATTCGCAGGTAAAGTAGGTTAGCAACTAAGTGGAAATCAATGGTAAATTGCATTAGGTGTGTCAGTTGGGAGGACGGTAAAGTGTGGTTTACTGCCGCGTTTACGGTCCCCGCTTTAACACCATGCTTTATGTTGGCTGGACAAAATTTTATATGAGTCCGTTAAACGTTTTACCCAAACGTGCTTCAATTATTAGCCACGTGATCTACATTTTGCAAAACTATTCACCACGTTGTTTTTAAGCTATTTCCCTCTGTAGTTATTCCGGGTGTTCTCTGCAGTTCCGTTTTATGACATTAATAGAAGGGAATTTCAACTTTTCACTATTGGAATGTTTTATTTTTTTATTTCTTAAAAAAATTAAATTACTGGTGACGTCGTGGTATTTTATTTCAATAAACAAACAAAAACTTGGTGTGTCATTATAACTTGTTATAACAACTAGAATAAGTAAAACCCAAATTAAATCGTTTTAAAATTAGCTTTGTCCAAGAAACTAGTGTTAGTAAAAAATGCCCTTTTTTGTATTGTAATAACACTTGTGGGTTTCATTGACGATTATTTGGGTTTTACTAATTCTAGTTGTTATAACAAGTTTTAATAAGACACTAAGTTTTTGTTGGTTATTTTCATTTCTTGACTGGACAACATTCAGCTCTATACAAGACATTTATTGCTGGTAGGTCGAGACTATTCTTAAAAAACAAGCAACTTATGTACCATATACATATAAACTAGAATCATTCGAAGATTTTAAAAAGCTTTTTTCTTCTAAGGTTAATCGCATACAAACAATTTAATGAATTCATCCGATTGGGCTCTTCAGTCGCCTCTTTAGGTTTATAGTACCCGTGTTGAGTAACGACCCACCTCCGTTCGCGTGGCGTTTAGAGACTCGCACAAGTAAACACACTCTGCCTCCTTGGCACCGCAGCCCAGGCTATATAACGTTGCTAAGAAGCTTATATTTCTCGCCTGTAAATTCAAAAGTTTCCCCCGAGATTGATCCTCGAATATAAATTAAGGCGGGTCTCACGATCGTCTCTGCTCGGCACCGTCATAATTATTATATTTATAACCACATTATATATTGGAACACGGAACATTACTGAGACGTTTTCTTTGTTTGGTAGTAACGGCCCTGAATTGTAAAACCTATGGTAAATATCCTGAATTCCGCACTATAGAAATATGAATGCTTTGACTTCGAAATAGGCATTTGCCTAAAAAAATACAGGTAAAAAAGTATTTTAAAAATTTAAACAATATTTTAAAAATTATTAAAAAACGTTTTCTGTATTTCTCGCATCTCGTATCGTAAGCTGTTACATAATACTTTGCGTCGAATATCAAGAGGAACATTTTAACTCTCGCTTTTTGCATGCATGGCTGGCTTAGAAAAAGTGCTTAAGGATTATGAATCCCTCCTTCAAGTAAGTGTTTTTCTGGATGAGAGACGAAATAGGATCGAAAATAAATTGGATAAGATAGAAAACCTCGCGGGACCTCGCAAGGTGAGGCAGCGTGAAATCGAAAACTCGTATCACAGATACTGCTTATTGTAGTACCTTTTTATTGTCATTATTATAATTTATAGGGGATAACGTAATCATGGATGGCCACGCCCGACTGTTAACACCAAGCGGGACTAATTGTCCATCGGTTTGAGAAGCCACGTAGCAGACGCCCCTCACACTTAAGCTATTTAGGTTTAATAATACAGTATAATGGGATTGTTGAATGAATGGAGCGACACTTTTGTACTTTGTTAGGTTATTAAGGTCCCGGCCGAATAAACTAAGGGTGTAACTGCCAATGAAGAACCAGCAGAATCCGGGCTGATGGGCCGTGGTCGAATTGAAAGTGAACTTCCAAACGTTTTGTCAACATCTGCGGTCGACATTTTCAGTGGCGCTGCGTAGACTTCGGAGGTTGTACCTCGGTGGCTCCGTAGCGAGTGACTGGGTAGGGGGCTGCGCGAAACTAAGGGTATTCACAATCTTGAAAGTGTTATCCAAGTTAGTTCCCACATATTATCGCGTGGCCCTCTGGATGTTGCAGGTTCACCATGATAAACAAATATGGCGGCGGCTGACATTACATTCAATTATCGATCGCAGTGCTGCTTTAACAGTTTAACTATTTTACCAACCCTGAAGTGCGTTTGACTAACACGCTGGTTAGCTTAGTTTTCCGTTTCCACGCGTGTTAACTGAACTCGAATAAGCACACTTAACTTGGGGTAAAACATTTAACAAAGGATTAGTTGGATTTACATTACCTAGGTTGTGTTAGTAGGCATTAGAGACATGGGCCTCATAGTCATCGAGCAATTTGTCCAGGTGAAAAGTGGAAATGTTACATAAGATTCTATATATTATTCATGACGTTGTGGATCATATATATCCAGTGGCGGACTGGTTCGGTGGGCACACGGGAATTTACCCGTAATAGTTGTTTGAGGCCGGACGTCCAATGGAAAAAAACTTAACATATTTCAAAAAAAAAAAATTAAAATTAGTGTTAATAACAAGCATTATAACAGCATTTTGAATTTCAAGTGTAAGCGAGTCCGCCATTTTGATCTGAGGAAGGGGCCGCTGTATTCGAAAATGTCAGGGCCGTACCAGTCCGCCACTGTATATAGCCCATTAGCGGTTCTTACTACATGGCATTCAGTACAATCCAATCCATAGATTGTAACTCAAGAAGAAGACTACATGGCTAAGCCTTACCGCGTAGTATAGCAAGCAGGAAGTAAATTTCGTTAAGAAAGGTTTCACAGTTAGCCGGGGGGGGGGGGATTTTAAGGGTTGATGGAGGGTATTTGGCTGGCGAATAGCCAGGGAAGGTCTACAGAGTTCAATAACTCAGATCGAGATAAAGTTTCCGAGAGAAGCCCATTGTTGTCGGCCAATTGTTTTTTAGGTTATGACAGGCGCCAACTCAGCTTGTTTTCCCTAGAAATCAAAATTTTACTCAGAATGACCGAAAATTTCCCCCTGCCTACAAACGAAGCTATTTCTTGCTTGGACTATTTACAACAAAAACTGAAGAAGTCTTTTGCTTTTATTTGGCTATTCAGTCTGAAACTATTTACTGTTATAGGGAGCTTTTTGTGGTTTCATGGAAACGAAATGTAATGCCCGTCAGCCCCCACAATGTCTCATTTTCTATTCTTTTAGGTTTTAGAGAGTCATAAGTCCATAATAATGCAAAAATTCATAAGCCTGTATCTATAACTTATCATTATGGTGACATATATTAGACATTTTTCCTTTCCTATTCGGTGGAGAGCGACAGACCACTATACTGTACACTATATACTAGGACGACCAAGTATGTCCCTAAAGCAAAAGTGAGGGAGGCCCCCAGAACCCTTCATTTGTCACCAGAAGATGTACATGATCGTAACACCTTGAAATTGATGATGCGGGCTCTTACAAAATGTTTGTCTGTCGGTCTGCCCGTCTGTGTATCGATTTGTGGACAAACTATACTGAATGGATTTCTGGATTTCAATCAAATTCGGTACTTTGGTTCAAAAAAATCAAATCTCAGGACGATTTTATTTTAGTTCTCAGCCGTCAGCGATGTACCAACGTCAAAGATTGCCTGGAGCCAGCATAAACCTTGGAACCGAACATTTCTAACATACAAAATCTACGGGAGATTGCAAAGAAACCGATACTCTTGAGTCTTTCATTATTTATTTATTTAATTTGTAATCCAAAGCAAAATTCCGCAATACTTCATCCTGGAATATTATTATTGTTGTCAGAATAAGGAGTATGAGGTGGCTTCTTTGTCAGCTGTCCGGGATGAACTAACATCAATGGTTACCGGGAAACTTCATGGACTTTCGAATGCAGATCATCCCATACATAAAAGTCTAGAAGAGTTTATAAACGTTCCAAACGCATTTCACTTCATTATTAAAGCGTATTTGAAATCTTAAGTCAAAGTGTACAATGAGTCGTCCAGGAAAACGATTACTGTTGTCAGCATAACGAGCATCAAAGTGGCTCCTTTGTCAGCTGTCAGGGATGAACTAATTTGTCGGGAGATATCCGCGCGCTGTTTGACGTCGTTCCAACGTATGCCTTTGTCTCCTGCAGCGGCAGCAGGACTGTATAATTTGACAATTTCAATGTTCCTTTGAATCCCCTTGCTGTCTTAGCACTCAGCACTTGGTTCCCTCATTTATTATTGCCCCCTTTCATTTTACTGATTTGCAGTCAACTGCAGTTCCCCCTATGCGTACCTTTCCTAAGCCTTTTGTGTGTTTCGATGGGCTTTCTGACTCTTATGACGTTAGGGTTCATACTGAGTTCAAAATTAACGGCTAGTCCCGCACCAACGTGCTTAACTGAAGCCAAACTTAGGTGATATTTCCTAATTTCCCTTCATCCTTACTTTTCCTTCTAAGTACTTGAAATGTTGTCTCACAACTAATGTGCTAAACTTTGCTGATTCTAAGCCTTTGCTAAGTATTCTAGGATTAAATTGGTTGAATGATGTTGAAATTTATTGTATAATATTTTCAATTTAATGATAACGCCTTCCAAAATATGGTACTACTCCTTGGCGCTACTTGACCTGTTCTGCCACATCGCGCCAGCCTGCGCGGTCCTGCATTCTTGGCGAACCCTCGAACTACGGTAATTTGCACTGCTACAACCGCTTATGACAAAGTAAATCGACATTGGCTATAAATTACGGCAAGGCTTAAAACAATTCAAAACCAGTTCAATCTTTTTTTTAACAAATTTTTTATTTGGTAGGGACTAAGAATATGGTACTTTGCTGTACCCTCAGTCTGAATTTTCTACAGGATTAATGTTGATGAGAGTTCATGTTAGCGTCTTTTCACCATGCAAAATAATTTTCTTTTAGTGCATTAAAATTTGGGACAGCTAGTTGCGAAGCAAGTTTATCTTTGAGAGCTGAAAAAACTTTTTAAAAATGATCCCCATCACTCAGCACTGAAGATTTTATTAGGTTGTACTCGTATATTATCAGTGGAATCTACATGAATCCAGTTTATCATTTTTCCATTTGCTCCGCTCATAAAGGCTTTGTACATTGATCAATAGGTTAACAGGTGTGGATAATGACGGGCATGGAGCAGGTAAATGTATGCCTACCAGTACCACGTAAAAACAATTACGCCACGTGGGGGTACATTGACATTTAGGGCAGATGCCACCGGCAGCTAACAGCCTGCGACCCCTCTCCCCCCCCCCCCAACCCCTCCCTCTGGTCATTATTCATTTTCATGTGGGTCGCCACATGCTGTCGCCAGTCATCTTCAAAAATGGCACCATGGCCCTGCTCCTCAATCAAATATAACCCCACCTGCTCAATTAATTAGGGATTTTTGCAAATAATTGCTCTTCTTGGCCACTTCCAACAATTGTAGGTCACATTGTCCTAGGGTTAAATTTCGGTTGCCTGGACTTTTGTCGTTGCAAAGAAAAATTAATTTTTAAAATAATTTTTTTTTTTTTTTTTTTTTTTTAAATAATTTTTCATGAAAGTTTGTTTTTTTTGCCTCCAGTACCAAACTATCAAGGGGTAAGCGACCTATTGGGGCTTACTTACATTTATAATAACTACAAAATAGGTGAATTCAAAAAAAATGTTTTTGAGGAAAACATTTTTAGCCGTTTTTTTGGAGGGGGAAAACTCCCCAAAATTGTTTTTTAGGCCCAAAATAATAAAAAAGGTCCCGAGATATGATTTCATTCAAAATTCATTGAGTAGTTTGCCCACAGACAGATAAACCACTTTTTGGGTTCCTGAGTGTAAATCCACTGAAAACTCGAAATCGAAAATTTCGACCCTCACAAAGCTTTCCTTATACTAACGTTTAAAACGTGCTATAAATAGAGAGACATTAGACACTGAAAAACGTACTTGAAACTGCGGAGAAGGGAAGATAGTCTTTGACCGGTCAACCTGTAACGTTGCAACGTAGCCGGCCGTCTTAGGTGCCCATTCCATTGACCGGCTAGGGCTATTTCCAAAACGGTGACGTGGTAGCAGACACTCAAGACTTAGGTGGCGCTCCACCGACCTCGCATTACAGAATTAACGGAAATGTTTATTTTCCTCTATGCCATAGTTAAAATTGATCAATGGTCATACAATAAAATCACAAACAAACAAACTAAAATTAAAAAATGGCTTCATGGGATATGTTAATTACAAACATTTTAATAGATTTCTATAAATAAATAAAAAACATTTCCGTCAATGTCACTTGCAATCTGCAATGCGAGGTCGGTGGAGATGCTACCTAAGTCTTGAGTATCTGCTACCACGTCACCGTTTTGGAAATAGCCCTAGCCGGTCAATGGAATGGGCGTCTTACCAAGTTGAATCCAGCGGACCAGTGCAGGTTCAAAGATGCAGATAACTTGGTCGTGTGCACAGTGCCGGTAGGGAAACATGGTAGGACTTGTCTTGGTCACATCCGAACTAATCGTGTGACTTCACTGTGTTTCCCAAGTGGTTCGGAATCCACTATAATCAGGAGGTCCCCTGTCCTATGGGCCCACACCGTGGGCTGGGACTATGTCCAACCATACTACTACTAGTCACAACGTTGCAACGTACAAGGTGATAATTACTATGACGATGATGAAAACAAATAAATCGCAGGAGCCGGCATCTGCTTCCCATGCTTTTAATTTTTTTTTCCTTTGGGGGTCCGCCAGTCTCTCTCAAAAGTAATTAATGGAAATGAATGAATTTGCAATCTCTGTCGGAAACAATTTTAAAGCGACAACCGCGGTTAATTACAGCAAGTAGCTTGTTATTTCTATTAGCCTTTGTAGTCAACTTGCTTCTAGCTATTCTGTTTCATTTGTGTTTTTATCAAAGGGTGACCAAAGTTGTCTATTATATGGCCTGTTAAACTCTTGCATGTGCTGACTCAGAGAGGGTAATTTTGCATTGTTAATTTTTTGCTTTTTGTTGTGTGCACTGCCTCCAGCTCGTTGACAAGTAATCCGGGATAACTTTATATGATGGGACATAAATATGACATGTATTATAGCGCATTGTTAGATTTGTGAGAATGTGTGAATTAAGAGATTGTGACATTTCGATTGGCTTATTCTCGGCGACAGGCTTGCTGTGGAGTGGAGGCGAATTTTAAGATGACCAAGTCACGGGCTACCACTAAGCACTGTGGCGAAGTCTATCATCTGTCCGAATGCGGAGGATTATTGGACCGTAAGAAGTGGTTATTGTCGCGTTTAATTGTGGACTTAGACGCAATCTTGTTATAATTCTTCTCAACTGCACAGCCCATGTTCCGGCACTGAGAGAAATCGTAAGGAACTTTTTCCTGTTGGCCCATTTTCTGTTCCATGAACAGACTCGGACGCTTCGCTCAGCAAACTCGTTTTCCCTTGGGCGAAATCCTGTTGAAATTCCTGGTGTACCAGGTGGTTCCTTACTTTTGTAACAGAACTGGTTCCTTGGAATTTCTGGTGGGTCAACAGTAATGGAGTCTTTTGCGTTCACTCCAAGAGGAGTGTTCCGTTACCTGTTAAGCAACTAATACTGTTAGATTTTTCCAATGAACTTTTCTTCTTAGACGAGTAAGGAACATTTTTTGTTTTCCGTTGAGCCAAGAACACTGTATATTTCTTGTTGGGCCACGGAGATCTGAGTTCCATAGTGTTCCTTGCAATAAAGGAATGTTTTCTATTGCCGTAAGAGAATGCCGATCATGAAAGTGCTGTTGTAATACGTGTATTATAGGCCTATATCGTAATGAGACTTATGAGAGCCTAGCTTAACTGGTGGCTTTGGACGTGTAAGCTGTTCTACAGGCAGAAAGCATGCAGGCATGGCAGGTACGTTGGTGTGCTGAAAACACAACCGTATTCCTTATTCCATCCAATGCTAATGTGTGGAAGCAAGCATGGCATATGGCTGGAGAGATCCAGGAGACTTCTGGAAAATCATACTACAACTTCTTCCTAGCCGCTAGGTATTGTGCCTTCCTCTGTCTGCCCCTGAGGGGTATAATCTGGTCTTTGAATGCCTCCGGGCAGAGACGTGATGTAGTAGTAGAATTGCAAAGGAAGGGTGCCTCCACCATTGTAGATGGATTGGGCAGTTTGTTGGCCTGCTCAATGGGACCGGTCTGTCTGATACTTGGTCAGTTCCTGGAGATTCCAGGGGTTAAACTATGATCGGCCATCGGCCGACGTGACAACACAAAACCTGGCTAACCTAATTAATTTAATTTCTGGCTAAATTAGGAATCTTTCTCTTCTCCATTATAAATGATTTGTATTCGGGAACAATAAATCAGCAAGGTCGACACCAGAAAATAATGACACCTAAAAATAAAGAGAAAATTAGAAAAAAAACGCTGGTATTGCGGGAAATAACCAGCAAAAGCAGCACAACTGTCTAATATATCTACAGTATATTGCCGAGATTGCGAACTGATCAAGCAAAGAAGGCATTGTCTGGGAGATGTGCAATGTTGCTGAGATAAAAGCTTCGATGTACCATGCAAAGTCTCTTCAGGCTTCGCCGGATTCAGTGATGGGAATCGTGACGTAATATCCGGTTCGTTTTCCCGCGCCCTTTTTGAGCTCCTGTCACCCATTTCCATTCTTCTGAAATCACTAATCTCTTTTGTTGCTTTCTGAAGTGTTTTTTATTAAATTAATTTTGATAAGGGAGTTTTTGGTAACTGACATACCTGTTTTGTGTCACTGATGCTGTTTTACTGCGATCATTATTTTTTTCTGGTTTCTCTTTATTTGCACTTTCTGAGAGTGGGGAAAATTAATAGGCTTGTTCCTGCGTTCTTGCTGGTACGTTACATTTCAGATTGGTTGTCCAATGCTAATTTACTTAGAGTGGCTCACGCCATCTCAGGATTGGAGCAAGAAAAATCATGGTAGCTTCCTTTGATTTCCAGTTTCCGTCGATTTAATTGTGATGGTGGCAGACTGGCAGCAATGTGTTTAACAATGGTAGGTAAGGGGACTTATCATTGTTAAACACATTCTTAGGTATCCCAGTTCCATCCATTCTCTGGACGTGACTCAACCATCTGTATCTTTTGTCGTTAATGGTTTATGGTATATTGCTTGCAGTTCGTAAAGGCGACGCTAGTTAGAATGAAGAATCGCCAATCAGGCAGTTTGAGGTTCTTTCAGTTTCCCGTTTCTTTTGAATATTTTTCAATTTTCTAACATGAGCAGACCTAGCATAAAACGAAAAACAGAACTTATGCAGGGAATTATTTAAACCATTTAAATACCGTAAAAAATAACACGCTGCAAAGCAGACGAAATCGAATTTATTTTGTCATGTTTTTACCAATAAAACCCAGAAAAAATTAAGTTACGCTTAAGTTAAGTATAAGTAATAATGAACAGGAATTAGTCTCTGTTAATTTATACGTTTTTATGAGAAAAGTACACTTAACATCATTAGGGTTTATATAGAATTGTTTAATCTTACGCTATTCCCGGATAAGGTCTACTTTTTATCCTGTGCTAGGTCTGCTGTAACTCAAAATCACGTATATATTATCCATTTTGCATTATACTTTTCTTCCAAAGTCGAGATAAGTAAAATATTATTGCATTCGTATATATCTATTTGATATCGTATATATCCATGGGCGCCGGTTCCATAAGGCTTCGTATGGCCCGGGCCATACCAATATTCAGATTGGTATGGCTGAGCCATACCAATAAGTTTAGGAATAACCACTTCATATTTTAGAGTACTTTGATAAATAAATTCACTATTTTACAATGCACTTATTTAGAACAAATCTTATAATTTATTATGAAAATTAAAAATTAAAGGAAAAGAAATCGTCAAATCGATTATTTAAATCGAAATTGGCGGGAGCCAACAGATTTATTGAAATGATAGCTACAGAGTGAAGCCATATATTTATTGACTCCTTTCCCCCGAAAAAAAGATTTCCTCGGGCAATGTTGGGCCATACCAATAGTTTTCACAACTCGGCGCCCATGTATATATCCATTGTATTCTAGGCCTGTAGGTCTACTTATCTAATGAACCAATGTTATAAGAGACTGCTTTTATTAGTCACCCATCATGGAAATGTAGTCTCTCAATTGGAAGACTGGAAGAAAATTGAGAGAATTGATTGGTTTTATCACATGTGTTGGCATTAGAGTTCCCATTAATACCCCCACTAATTAATATTGCGACATGCGATCGTTCATTTTCGTAATACGGCTCGGAACAGAAGAATGGAGGAGAAAATGGAAATATTTGCTGCAAACCAATCGTTAGATTGCGACTAGAGAAGAATATCCTGCATTAATAATTAGGAAGTAAAATGTAATGTTAGAGATTTGAACCTAGTTTCACACTCCGAATACGACGAATATAGAGGACCTTGTAAGATTAGTCTACTTGAGTGGACTTCTGTGAAGGGAATTATAGGCTTTTATGTGGTAGTAATAACTTATGTTGACAATTAGTAAGTTAGTAGCTAAAGGGGGCTACGTAATAACTTAACAACTTAGGGGACAACTTAATAATGTACTTACACAAGGGATTGCTACCAGGATACTCCAACTTGCACGGTATAATCAGCTGTCTGTTGGGACTGTAAGGTCTGTGTTTTATACCTCATGGCAAGGCCGTAGCCAAGGGGGGGTTCTTGGGGGGTTCACCCCCCCCCCCCCCCCGAAATGAAATGGCTTGATACTAGATAGAATCGGATTTTGAGAGGAAAAATAAAAACCACTATGTAATATCCAATGCCATTATGACAATTCTGAACCACCCCCAACGACAAAAATTCCTGGCTACGGCCTTGCCTCATGACTAAGGACATACGTGACGGACGATATAATATATTTAAAATTTCTGTCCTTCGCCGTCAGCCTAGGGCCTAGACCATGCTTTTGTGTTAGACCTAACGCGTAGGTTTTATTGCAAATCGCCGAGAGCTCTCTAAGATACAAAGTTGTTATAAAATTGGAGGATATAGGACTGTTATAGACAGAAGAGAAAAAGGTAGAAGAAAAGGATAAAGATACCTTTATTCATACACCATTTCTTCCGCTAGTTCATCAGTACAGAACCTCCTTTTACATGTACTCCCCTATTTAGAAGCAAAAACCGTCTTCTCATGTCATGAAGCATTTCCTCCAAATTTGCGTAGTCAAAAATTTTACTTCTCTGTATGAATTACACTCACTAAGATAGTGTTTACGTATGATTTTATTTATTACGCCCGCGCTCATTATTAATGCGCAACATCCTATTGCATAGTACCCTTTACCACGCACAATAAATTCAAAAAGGCATTTGAACCTGGTACCTTATTCATCAAGAGCTCGTTATATCGGAAATTGGACAATATAGGATTTTTATTGAGGGAATTCACTGGATACTGAATATAACAGACGTTATTGGGATGGTGTTGACATTAGAATTTCGATTAAAGCCCGCGCTAATGAATATTTGGCGGGAAGGACATGTGACGGTTAATTACATCTGTCCTATCTCTGCGTCTGCTAGCCCCATCTCGCACCAATTTCCGAAAACTCCTTTTTCATATCCTGCTCCGTCTACTTCCTCTTATCCCCCCCCCCCCCCCCGAGTTGGCTCTTCCTGTCGGCAGAAGCCGCTTTAATTGGAAATTATTGCTTGAAATAATTAATTTCAAAATGGTAAATACTTTTTCTTTTGTTTTTCAGGTACGACAATAGAAATTTCGGAAGCTAGTCGGGCTCCTGTGGCTACTGAGGGAGGCAATGGTAATTATTCGAGAAGATGTGAAATAGGCTAAAGTCTCCGTAAACGTTCCAGCGGGTAAACATTGCCCGCAGATAAGCATGCATGTGCATTGAAATTGCGTCTCAATAGGCTGGTGTTGTATTTTAGATTTACAATAGCATAATTCACTCCCCCCTCCAAGTTATTTAGTTTTATGAAGGTTATGTTGGATTAGAAGATGACGGGCTCCTAAACTTTTGGGGAAAGCTGTTCTACGCTTTGCTTTTGGCCGTTTTTGCTCCCGATTACCTGAGCCCAGGCCTAATAAGATGCACAACTAGGATTCACGCATCGCGTACATTCGAAGTCTTTAGAATCAGCCCTCAGAACTAATTTGTCTTTAACAATGTAACGGTTTCCCTCTCATCGGGTGTAGCAATAGCTTGGCTACAACCTAAAACATTAGACTAAGGCCTGGTGCTCTAAGGCAGATAGATTCTACGGCAGCAGATACGGAGATACGGAGATATTGGAGTAATTTAGTTGGTGCACAAACGCAGGTTCTACTGTTAGCAGTAGTATTTTGTAGTCGGGACGCAGGCCTCAATTTGGGCCCATAGCGGTCCCCCAGTCGCACTAGTCGAGCCCCACTGCTTCAGCGAATCTCGCCATGGCCACGGGTTGGACTACTGGAGCCCAGCCGACATAAGTACACCCCAGATGTTCAGGTTCTACTGTAGTGCCAGTGCACTCTGCAAATCTGCAGCGAATCTGTTACTATTGAATATATAATTGAATATATGTGTTACGTGTTGGTATACTCTATGTTGGCCGGAAATGGCTAAAACAACGAGTCTGAATGTTGGGCACTGTTACACGGTTGAGATATTTATCCGCAATTATAGCTATACATACCAATCATACCAACATAGTTCCATGTTACATCCATTGAAATTGAATCTAATTTTGAATTTAAACAGTAAAATACAAACAAATAAATGCAGGCCTACTCTAGGGTCGAAGCCTTTGTGAAAAACCAAGTGGCTGTTGGGATTACATTTCACATGGGTTTTCATAATAAAAGTAAACATGAAAGCTCGGGCTAAATAATTTATAATCAGTCTCGGCATGTGAGTACTTTGATAGATAAATATTTAATAATATTACAAACAATGTGCAACGTCAAAGGGAACGTATTATGGGGGGTTAGAGCCCCGTAGGAGCTTCTGTACACTAATGTTTTATGGCGTAATGCAATTCCACGCAACTTGACGTATTCCTTCCTTCGTGTCTCCCTATTAGAATGGCTGATTAATTTAACAGGATGAAGTGGAAAGTAAAGTTACCATTAACTTTTGTATTGCCAGCTGCGTTCGCTATTGTGTTTAGTTACTATACTGTTGTATTGGTTTTGCTGTTTGGTCCCACATGCACTTTTCAAAGGCGAACAGGAAGGGAGAAATCCTATAGGTGTAAAAAGTCAAATTTTTCATAAATCATCTATTGGAGAGCTATCATTGAGGGAATTGTATATAATGTATATATACATGCATATATACTAATAATACAATATTGTGATATAAACCCCGTTTGAATAACTTTATCGTATTGCAGTTTCAGGTGCGAAATACAAATTTACTGCAAAAACTTGTATATCTTATGAATTTTTCGTCTGACCATTTTCATATCCTCGTGGCTGCATATCGGGGAATTAATTAATTTCGTCAAAAAGTCTTGGTTGTCATTTGTTTATAAGATAATTTCAATCTTTACCTTAGCGCTTGTATTGTACCTTACAATGTTCATTGAAAGCGGCTATTAATGGTTTACAACTGCCATTCTTCTCATGCATATTGCATGTAGTGGTCGGATTGTTGAATTCCCTCATCGTACATTTCAAGGACGGATGCAGCGGAAAATGTAGGGGGGGGGGGGGTCACAAATTTTTTGTGAGTTTAAAAAGTAATTTTTTTTGTTGAAAAGTTTTTTTTTACTAGGTACTCGTATCTTATGACTTCATTCATTTAGGGGGGTCATGGCCCTCTGAACCCCCCTCCCCGTGGATCCGCCATTGGTCCATCATTTAAGATTCCAGGATCGTATTCGGCTCTCTACATGGCAATAACAGACTAACGAGATTTATTATTATTATTATTTATTGTTTCCTCCCCATACGATGTATAAGTGACCAGATCCAGATACGTGATATTAATCAAGCATTTGTACCACGTCTCAAATGCCTCCATTCGTCAGCTTAAAGCTTCGCCCAAGCAATCACGCAAACCAAACATGGAAATTTAATTATTTAGAAATACAACGGATGCTGTTGGTTCATAGAAAAGATTTGAGATGAGAGGAGTGTAAACGAGGAGATAATCTGGTGGGGATAATCCGAAGGGGGGGGGGGAGAGAGGTAGTGTGACAATTCTCCCATCTCCCCTGTCTCCGTTCCCACGGCGATTCCCTTATGCCCAGTGTTCGAGAATCGCATTCGCAGCACAAGGGTTGAGTGCTGCCTAGGCCGAAGGCTACAAGACAGACATTTTGCTTTAACTCTCAAGCGCTGGGGCTTGTTTTATTCGGAATCGAGATTCAGCTGATTCGTATTTGGTGTATAGTCGCTAAAAGTGTTTTCGAGTTTTTGGCTGGTATTATCTGCCTGAATTGAAAATTTTTATTTCCTAAATTATTTCACACTTTGGAGTATATAAATAAATAATGAATTTTTTTTTCTATTACTAAGCCAACCTGGCGGAGTTAGGGCTATAAAGCCCTCTCTTACACTCAACTAGGAAGACCCGGGACCGCCTGCTTTACGTGCCCACCGCAGCATGGCCAGAAAATGTATAGTATAGGCTATGCTTTTAATTTTTTTTTAAGGGGATATGAATGAACGCATTATTGTCCATGAAGATTTGTATAATTTCATTAAAGTATCAAAATTAAGAAGTTATATAGGTAAAGTTAATGTAATACTAGTAAAAATATTTCCCTTAAGCTGTGCAAAATGTGGCAATAAACGGCATTATGACGTCACAGCGACCACTATCACGGTGAGGCCAATTGGCTTCCATATTTAAATTAAATAAATAAATCTTGACGTTTTCTTTCTATTACCAAGCCAACCTAGTGGAGTTAGGGCTATAAAACCCTTTCTTACACTCAACTAGGAAGTCCCGGGACCAACTGTTTTCGATGCAACGGAAAATCATTTAGAAATAAATTCCCACTGTTCATATCTACCGTATGCGAACTGTACGAATAATTTATAATTTGAATATCTTCATCAGCTTTTACTCATACAGTAATGTAATAATCAGAGAGGTAAAGCCGCGCGTTATTTGCTAATGTACGAGGTATTGGTATGCAAACACAGCCGTGAAGCTTTGTGGTAACTATTCGTCTACTTTAGTAAGAGTATTGGTTGGGCCATAAATGGTTCAACTCCAAAATGGCGAGATAGATTTTTACTTTCATTTTCATACGTTAGTGTAACGAATGCTTTGTTCCAATTTCCAACGGAACCCAAAAATTGTTTTTTACGAAATATCAGTCTGTCGTTAACTCGATTTGGGGCCAAACTACTCGATAAAATTTGATAAAATTCGCAGTGCTGGTTCACAAAAATATCAGAATTTTTTTTTCATTTTTTGGTTAACTTTGAGAGGGTTTTATATTTATACCAGAAAACCCCCCAAATCTACTAAAAAATTTTTTTCCCAAAAGCGGCTCCGACGATTTCTTTTAAATTTGCATACATCGTATTGAAGTACTTATTAATGTAGGTTGCTTCCCTTTTGATTGTTTGGTTCATGGCATTAACAAATAAAAATATCTCAATATTCATGAATCGGAGGGATCACTACATCTATTATACAATCGTGTGACCATACTATGTTCCCCAAGTGGTTTAGAATCAATATAATCAGGAGGTCCACCCTGTCAGTCGACTCTCCTTTCCCCTGAGGTGAAGGAACCTGCTCTTAGGGTACCTCAATTTAGGAAACAGGATCACTCCCCCCACAGAGTTTCTTAAACAAGAAATGGAAATCAACATATCTGTTATACAAACTGTGAAAGGGAACTGTGAAGTGCCAGTATCGAAAATAATTTTTGACTGGGAAATGGGATCTGTCTCACCCCTTTGACACTCCGTAAATTAATGAGGGGGGGGGGGCGCCATGTCAAGCGCAGACCCGCTCCAATATTCAGTTAAGTGGGCCAATCTCCCATCGATTGTGTTGTACTTACGTTTTGTTGAGCACCCTACAACACCCCTTCTGTCTAATCTGACGCTAATTAATTTCATTTCAACCCTTTTAGCTCAGATTTTATTTGACTTTTTTTCTGGTATACTCACGCCTTCATTAGGTTTTCATTGCCTGAAACCCTCAATTGTTGTTTGATTTTGTTTTGTGTGATGTTGGGGATGTGGGGGAACTTGGCTCGCACTCGTTGATTGTGTTATATAGAGCATACATGGGATATTCGTTCCCACTTCCCACACAAGAATATTGTTGAATTACTTAATTTACTTTGGTCACCTGCCATGTCTCCGACCAATCAGCGAATGTCTTGTTGCAGCCACGAGTCCACGCCGGGATTTTTAATTGTGTAGAAGCGTCAAAGGCGTGCTCTGATTTGATTCAAAAATAGCCTTGGACTGGAACGAATGTTTCATTCACATTTATATAGGAAATTGGACACTACGTTTTCACTTCATTTTAGTATCTATACTTTTGTTCTGCCTTTCAAATGAAGATGTGTATACAAGAACTTCTGGTCAGTAAATATTTCGTATTAATTGGGTAGACACACAAGCAGAGTTCTGGAATGGTTGATTTCCGACCAACTACATATATCGAACTCTACGTCAGTTCAAATAAGGAACATTGTGTTATTAACATTTTCAAAATCTCATTGCTACTTCCATTTCTGTACCATTGTACCTTATCAGCCCGCCTTATTATATGTATATATTGTTTCAAAAATAGTCTGTTGGCTCACAAGAGAATACCACATAGTGGAACTGTCGTGGAATTCTAAGGAAAACATGAAACGTGACGGTTTTAACGCGTAGTCCAGCTCACTCAACTGACATAGTTGCGGTACGTATGGTACAAAAACAATGTCGCTTGCTGGACGAGGGCGGGGGGGGGGGGGGGGTAGGAATTGCCCGTTATCTAGCTGCCTACATACGCAGCTTTCTACTAATGAACTTTGTATTTACATACTTGATATTTGTAAACAAGAGGTAATTGGGTGGGGCCGCAGCTGGTACAGAAATGTATAGGGACACGCCCACTTCCCCCATAAATCAATCCGACAAAAATAATGGCAGTTTATCAGGTCACGTACTTCCAAATCTCCCGGCTGAGCCCTCCTCCCCCCCCCCCCCCACTCCCTCACTGGGCCCCCACCCACATCACCCACCTTCATTTCATTTGCAAACAGGGTGGCTGCACAATGAATGAGTGATTGAGTTTATTCCGGCAAACTTGGTTCTTGTGCAAACATTCACGAGTAAGAGGAAGCTATGGTTTTATATGTGAAACCCGCGGCTCCGCCCCTTGTTTTTGTGAGAATGGAAAGTTGCATAATTTTGGGTTTGATTACTATGTGAGAAAAAAAATTATGCGACTATAATACGACTATAAAATTATTGAATTTAATTATTTAATAATGAATTGTATTGTAATATTACAGGTTCTTCCACCACCATGCTTTACCTTAAGAAGACATGCTAAGTAGAAAATGAGCACCCCGAAATTTGTTGCTTTTATTGACTTCTTATTTTTTTTATTTAATTAACAAAGCAAATCATTAAAGATTCGGCTCATGGAAGTTGTTGAAGAATACTTCATGCATCATATAATAGGAAATATTACATTTTTGGTAACTTAGTTCTTCCATAAATACCAGAACAGACAGGACAGAACTAAAATTTCGCGTATTCTGGGATTTTTTGAAGAACTACAAAACCGAAAAGTTAAAATACCCGATTACAAGGCCGTACCGAAGGTTTGAATTCCAATTCGGGGGGGGGGGTCCACATTTTTTTAAACGTAATTTATTAATGAATTAATGGATAAATTCTTCAAGCCATACAGGTTTACATACAAAAATTTATTTGAGGGGGGGTCCGGACCCCACGGACCACCCCCTGGGCACGGCCATGCCCAATTAAGTTATATGATGCACGAAGTAGTCTTCTACAACTTACATGAGCCAAATTTTTAATAACTTGCTGAGTTAATTAAATAAATAATGAAAAGTATTTAATTTGGGGGTGCCAATTTTCTACGTGACATATCCTCTTACGCCGAACTTAATTGTTATGACATCGTTTAGTAGTAGCATGGTTGGACACAGTCCCAGGCCACGGTGTGGGCCCATAGGACAGTGGACCTCCTGATTATAGGGGATTCCGAACCACTTGGGAAACACAGTGAAGTCACACGATTAGTTCGGAGGTGACCAGGACAAGTCCTACCATGTTTCCCTACCCGCACTGTTGCACACAACCAAGTTATCTGCATCTTTGAACCTGATCTGGTCCGCTGGATTCAACTTGGTATGGCGGCCGGCTATGACATCGTTACACTGTATTATACATTATACATATTAAACATTGGCCCCACCATACAATTTCGTTTTCTTTTTCAAGCTCAATTTCACAGGAGTAGTGACAGGGTAGTAGCAGAGCGGTTAGCACACCTACGATTTTTGCTGCATGGGTATATATTTAAAAAAATTAAAATAAATAAATATATACATATATAAAAATATAGTGTGTGTGGTGCTGTTATATTTTAGTATTTTCTGAAATAAGGACTATCGTTAAATCCAAAACTCTAAAAAGAGCAGCTAAATATTGTCAACACTCAATAGGCTAAAATATAATGTGTGAAATACATTCTTTAATTATAAAATTGTTATGTCAACTCAATATGAGTTACATTTACTGTAGCTACTGTCTATAAGTAAGCACCATGTTATATTTTGTGGAAAATTTGTCTATTTACCATTCATATTCGTAAGCTGCTAATGAGATGTAGCTAAATACGTGGGTTTTAATAATTTTAAATTCATATTAAATATTGTAAACATTAAAATTGCCACGGTATCATTTTCTATTCACTGTTTAGTCTCTTCAATTAATGTCACATTCGTTACTGTTTATTCAGGCAGTTACTAACGCTTGATTACAACATTATGTGTAGAAATTACCATGTGATTACCAATTATAGTTTAATCAATAATGTTGCATCGTAATTTGTATTAAATAAACACAGTTTTGAATTTTGATGTTTGACAGTGTTTGACGCTGGAGCGATGAGGAATTTCATTTCAGGGACTGCGGTATGTTATTAATTTAAGCCGTACACCTAAGCCCTAAGGGCCTGTTTATAGCAAGCGATTGCGGGAGCGGGTTTGGCGTAAAATAAACATAGGACAAGCTTCTCATTCCGTGTTTACATTGGGCAAAGTGTTTTCTTCTTATAAACCTTGTGAAACTTATCGTAAAAAGAGACTAAGTTCTATGTAAAGAAACTGCAAGCTTTTCTTATGTTTATTTTACGCCAGACCCGCTCCTGCAGCCGTCTGCTGTAAATGGGCCCTTATTATTTATATGGAATAAGGTGCTACGACTCTTTCACATTTATTTGAAGGGTCCTGTGAAAGAAGACGTTCGTACGCACATAAAAAAATATTTTGTGAATGGTAAAATCTGGGGTTCTGTAAGAATAAGCGCCTTAATGTCCACTGCCATCGGTTATTCTAAAAATGTACCATAATATATGTATGCTCCACGTTCAATTCTTTTTTTCAGCTCAGACCGTTAAATAAACAACTCTGAATTGGCCATTAAATCAATAAATTTCAATATTTCGGAGTCCTTATTCTCAGTATTTACATTTTTTAAGCCAGCATTGCAACTAATACTAAGGACTCTTCTTCTTCTTCTGGCTCTACAGCCCTTGATGGGCTTTGGCCTGCTCGACAAAACTCCTCTCATCTCGGGTTTGTATGGTGCTCCCCCATCTACGGACTCCCAGCTCGCGGAGGTCGGTTTCTAGTTCGTCCTTCCAGTGGTTCCATGAACATCCCTGCAGCCATCTTCCCGCCGTTGGTATTGAATGAAATGAAATGAAAAACGACTTGATTAAATACAATACAATACAAATATATACCTTGCGGCTGTGGCGGGCGGTAGCTCGCCCCTGCGGGGCCTCGCAATGGGCATTACGCAGCTCGCCCCTTCGGGGCTCGCATGGCACCAGAAGATGGTCGTAGGGGACCGCCTCGCGGCCCCGCCCCCCCTGAGCCTGCGGCGGGTGGCAGCTCTCCCCTTCGGGGCCTCGCCTTAGGCATTACCCCTTCGGGGTTCCCATGACACCTGAGAATGGTCGGAGTGGCCCTATTTAGTTATTGAATCCAAACCAAGCAGGTACCGGCACAGCAGCACTCCACAACAGTTCCCTACACTAAGCTTAACCAAGCAGTTACCTAACAAAATAATATGAAAATCTGGCGTTCCACACAACCCCCATTCATAAGAAGCGA
Organism: Psococerastis gibbosa; assembly: GCA_963971405.1. NCBI lineage: Eukaryota > Metazoa > Arthropoda > Insecta > Psocodea > Psocidae > Psococerastis > Psococerastis gibbosa. The sequence goes on along the minus strand of OZ020486.1, from coordinate 30,618,704 downwards.
TTCAGATACCGGCATAGCGGCACTCCACAACTCTTGACCCTTCTAGAACAGTCCCCTGCACTTAGCTTATGGACATGGAAGGCTCACCTTTTTTTATATACGGGGGGGGGGGGTATTCATATAAGGTACCTGACAGAATTCCATCAATGGTCTTTATCTTGAAGAAACGTAAACATTTTGAAGAAAAAAAAAATGTTCATGTTCTCATAGGGCATAGTGTTATCTGTGATTAGTTCACAAAATAAATATTCCTTGTGAGAAACCGATCCTGATTTCACTTTGATAATAAACGTCTACTTATCATTAATATGGTGTTTCCTCGTAAATTCCGAGTGCTAAAAAGTTAAAAAAGAATAAAAATACTTCGAAATGGAAAATTTTTAATGGATAACATTAAGCCCACCCACGTTTTTCCCTTTTGCTAAAGTAAATACAAGCTGGATCTGAGTAAATTTTTCTACCTTTATTATTTGGTTAAAGAGGACAATTTTGAGCATCAACATTTGGCAGGATGTGCGTTTGTGTATTTATAAGCCGCGTCAATTCCCAAAATACGGATGAATGTTGTACATATAGAGTAGTTTCGAGCTTTCGACTGCCCACCAATGCTTTGGAGTAGGGAAACTCATGTTAAAAATGCAAATTCTTGGGACAGTGATTGACTACTCTTATTCTTAGACCCATTATTATTCTTAGTTAACTGTTGATATCTACGATAATAAAATAGAATAGATGGTGGCAAATTATAAGCTACATGTTGCCGATAGCAGTGAAACGTATAGGAAAGTGGCAAAGAACCGTTTCTGAGTTGTAGGATTCCAACATAACAAATTGGAGTGTGACTTCATTTTCATGTTACACAATATGTCTGTTGTTGTTTTGGCTCTTGTAATCCACAGCCAAAGATACTCGCATTTATTTATTTATTCTTTTAATATTTAATTTTTTCACGCAAAAAACAGATTTTTTTTTTTTAAACCCATAAGTTACCTTACCTTGCATATTTTATATTTTTATGATGACGACCTTGGAACCCGCCCTAAGTCTCGGTCATTGCTTGGGAAGTATTCTTTAAAGGTTAGTGAATGGCACCGCTATCTACCAATGCATAGCGATGCTGTGCAGTATTCCTTACCCGGGCTTTTCAAAGGACGATGGGAACGACCCTTAGGCGGGGTTCCCACATGCGTCAGTGGTCAATGGTAAATATGGTTTTGACGTGGTAGCAGACATTTTTACTGTCTTTAATGTCTGCTAAAACGTCAATATCACATTTACCATAGACTATTGACGTATGTGGAAACCCCGCCTAAGAGACAGTTGAACCCCTTCCTCCCTGTATCCGTTTTTTGCAGTCTTTTTTTTTTGGCTTATTCCAAATCCGACGGGTACAAGACTGCTATCGGGAGCTCACTGGACACTGAGGTTGCCCAGGGACCGTCTAAAACAGCTTGCCCTACGTCCTACCACTTCTGACCGATTCCCTCCAGGAAAGTCATTATTTAACCGTTAATATCGACCGTAGAGCCAACAATTGTTGCATCTCTTAGAAAGTAGGTTCCTTTTCATTTTTAAGCATCGGGCGCCATTATAACACCATTTCGCCATAATTTTGGTGCGCATGGATATAACCTAACGTTGCAATTTGTTCTCTCCTTACAAATCTGTGGCCAACCCAATATAACGAGCCTCTAACTTACCTAAAACGCGGAAGCCTTAAATTTTGATTTACAGTATTAACAACTATAAAGAGGGGGTTGAAACGAGCTGTGGCTTATGCCAGTAGATGTGGCGTGCAGCGGAAATTGCGTAAAATAACCGGGGGATGTTGGTCATACTGTAAATGCCCTCCTCCCTGAAGCGTTTGCTCTTTAATTGAAAATTATACGTTGTTTTTTTAAATTAGTTCTGCTTCATTTCGGTATTCATACTCGTAATACTGGTATGAAATATATAATATATAAATACATATAAAATTCTTCTGTTTATGCCTAGACATAGAGAAGGATAAAAAAAATCCATAGCCCGTTAAAAAGTTAAAAATACTCAGGCTTAGACTGGTAGCCGAGTATTTGTAAACAAATACTCAAACATTGAATTTTTCTCTAATAAAAAGCCCCCAATATGGTTAACGTAATGATCAACGATTGATCATTTATTTTTATCCCTAGTGTAAATCATCGTAATTAGTGGTAAGTCAGCATTTTTAGCACTATCTCCGAGAAATATTTCGATAATTTTCAACTTTCCGTCATTTTATCTTCGCGCGACGCGTTCCAGGTGAAAAATCAGATTTAAAAAATAACACATTCGAGTATTCGCAACATTTGGGCATCAAATTACATGCGTACTTGTCTTATTTATCCGCAAGTAAGACGAGAAGTTTTAATTATTAATGGGGTCCCTTAATTGCATTAACTTAATAGTGAGGCATTGGTTCTCGCCGTTCTTTTTCACTGAAAATATTAACTATAACCAAATGGGTTGTAGATAAGAAATTTTTATCCGGTAAATTAATTAAAGAGAAAAACAAAAGTAAAGCAAACTAGAGCAGCACTTTAGGGAAATCCGTTCTCAAGTTATTTGAGTTTTCTTTTCTTATTTAAGGAAAGTTTGTCCTCAAGCCCAGTAAAACGTTTTTCATGTAAATTTTGACTGAAAAGAAACATTCCCATAAATTAAATGATTTATTTTTATTTTCATTCACAGTTCACAACGATTTTGCAAGGCTTAGTATGTATTGGCCTATTAGTGGTCACTTTTTTTTCGATTTTTATAGATTCACGATCGATTAAAATAATGGAGGATATACAATAGAGTTTATAAACAGGGAAATGGCTGAAAGTCAAAAATTTTACATTTTAAATAATCTCAAGATCCCTTGAGTACATTCAGTTTCATATTAGGAGACCCCACTTTCCACTTTTTGTTGTTGTTGCACATAGTCAAATTTTATAGGATACATCGATTGTAGTAGAACTTTTAGAAAGAAAAAAGGTTCCCCTACATTTTATTATATAGCAGGCCTGTGTGGCCGCCAGTGGTCAGTACCATCACTAACACCAATTGCCCAAAGTTATGGAAGTCCTTCCAAAGGACACCCCCACTATTAGTTTTTATACAAATAAGAAAAAATTAATTAGTTTCTCCACTCCACAGCCCCAAAGGTATGAATGTGGTCCGATGAAAAATTCGTAAAAAAATTCGAGCTTTCTCAAAAAGTAGTCCAATATCTCGACTGGTTTGCAATTTTTTAAAAAGAAAATGGTTTAATGCACTTTGCCCGGATTTTCAGAAGCAATAAGATTTCAAATGAAAAAATTGTATTATTTATGAATGTTTAATTACCACTTTCATGACTTTTAGGCTGTGGAACATTATATTAATAAATTTCGTCCAAAATCCACCGCCATTCTTTCTTTCATTTCCATGTCCAGTATTCCCTGGACAAGGAGCATATATTACAAAAATACAATAACTTACAGAATAATACATCCCGCATCCCCAAGCTAATAATAATAATAATAATTGTGTATTGACCAGAAATTTGACAATTACGTTTAAAATAAAATAATTAAATTTCTTGTTTACAAAACATTTTCAAATCTCTCCCTAAGGCGGGGTTTCTACCGACCTCTCATTGCAGAATGCAAATGACATTGACGTGGTAGCAGACATTCAAGACCTATTAATGGTATCTGCTACCACGTCAATGTCATTTGCATTCTGCAATGAGAGGTCGGTGGAAACACCGCCTTACTACAATAGCTTCAATTGCTACGAGAAAATACGACGAATTTTTTGTCGGTGATTTAATGCTTTGCTATGGACATGCTAGCGGAATGATGTCAGGGTATGTGGAGTATTGGTACGGACTCTGACTTCACTCAAAAGGCTGTTGGTTCGTGCCCCACACTTACTGCATTTTCTGGCCATGCTTCGGAGGGCATGTAAAGCAGGCGAGAATTATTTGTTTATTAAGTTCAATTGGATGCGGAACGCCAATGCAATTATAGGTAAAGCAGATTAACAAACCTGATTGTGGGAATCGCCAGCTTTCCTCTCCCACAAGAAATCATGTTAAAAAGTTGTGACAGCAGGGGGGGGGGGGAGCACTGCGTGCCTGAGTATTGCAACTCGCAAACTAATTAAGGGATGAATTCAAACTTTTTTATTGAAACTTTGTCATTTTAATCCAGTTTCATTGCGGGAAGTTGCGGGACTAATGAGTTTTAGCTCTTGTGCTTTAAGAATTCCACCCTCTCCATTGACTTCCTCATTACATTTTTTCCTTTTGCTGTCTTCTTATTCATTATCTTCCGGAAGATGCCTTTGCCGACACCTGTTTCTGAGAATTTTTTCAATTAACTTGAGGTAGGATTCTTCCGGCCGGCCCCTTCCTCAGTGAGTGTTTCACTGAGTTGGGTTTGGTTGCTACATGGCACTGTGGCAACATTGCTCATCTAACCTCATGATGTGTTGATAACACGGGAGACAATAAATCTTAACTCCCGTGTGTTGTCTATATTGGTACTGAACAATCAGTTTTTTGCTAAGCCTTTTGTTCATAAACCCAGCCCCAACAACACTAGTCAGGACATGTAGAGTAGTGGTACAGACTCCGACTTTCACCCGAAAGGTTGTTGGTTCGAGTCCCACACTTGCTACATTCTCTGGCCATGCATCTACCTATGAATGATGGCGCCGTGCTCTATTCCTTAATGGGACCTTAAAAATTTCGGCGGGCCTTGATGGGAACAGCACTAAGTGTAGACTTTTCTTTATACTTGGAACTTGGTCGTGAAATTTATCCTTGAAAAGTGGCTTTATGTCAATGGCAACCACTTATTTGGAGGTATCCGGTCATTTAAAAGTTTATATCCCCCAATCAACCTCATTGACAATTTCTGCGATGCGATACGCATTGCTTTGCGAAATCGTTAGCTGTCAGCTGCCAAGTTGGCTTTGTGGATGTTTAATTTCGAACGTTTGTTTTTAGTATCGTGCTACAGATTGATCCCTAATCCGAAAGTTTTTTTGCGAATATTTTATTAAATGACCCATATTATGTAAAACTTTCCCAGACCGAACAACGATTAGAAAATAACTTCATTCACACATGCTACTCGGTAACTGTTTAGTATACTTATTGAATATTCGTAGCTCGAGTAGCTTGGTTTTCCTCAATACTCCAGCGTATAAATCGCTTTGAAAAGGCTGCAGCTCTGCCCAGGGTAAAGCTAAGCTCTGAATCCAGACGGGCAGTTAATAAGTCTAGGAAAGGACGAGGAAAGCGTAAAAAAGGAACAGTAGCTGCGAGAATAAGGTCATTTATACAACCAGCGTCCGTTCAAAGGAAGTTGTTAAATACAAATCGACCATAAGCTTCTGAGGATGAAGGGGTTCAGCTGAATGGCCGGGTCACCCTATACACCGCGCGGGCTCCATGCCAATCCTCACAATTGGAAAAATATGCTTTCCCGAGAATATCAAAGATACGCGATTGCATAGTTTCAGCCGGCTGTACACGTACTGTAGCTTTGAAATCGATGGGAGCCGCGTTTCGAATTTTCAAATATCTTTTCGCATACTCTCGCTATCTCTGAGTTTTTGGAAAACTTCAAGTCTAATCGATGGATAAAATATTAAAATATTCCAACGTTTCCTTTCTCATGTAGTGCTTTGAATACGTATTACTCAGTTCGGCCTATATTGCGGGTGAGAATGTCCATACCTATAAGCTAAGTATTCAAGTGATGTATGCGTACCAAAATCTTCTACTGCGTCTTCTGTTATACCAGCACAAATGGGCATCTTTCCTACCAAAATTTTTTTGTTGACACAGAGGATTTGAACAAAGAACGTCAATCACGAAATTGAGCTATGCTACCTATGCACCATAATTCCGGCCTCTGAACTACCCAATATAGTAATAATGGGCAGAGGCTGCTTTTTTTATTTGAAAAGGCCGTGGCAACTGTTTAATCCGATATCCCCTGCGGTTTAGTTTCCAATATTGGCTGGTTGATTGCCCCTAAAAGGCATTGGCAACCTCTCCGAGGCCCATTAAAATGTAACAGGTTCATAGGTCACTAATACCTCAGCTTGATCCCCAGCAGCTTATACGGTATGCCTGCACTTTGGCCCCATAAAATATGTAGCTACGACGTTTTTGCTTTCTTCTTTATACATATTGTAGGTAGGACATGTAGAGTAGTGGTACAGACTCCGACTTTCACCCGAATGGTTGTTGGTTCGAGTCTCACTTGCTACATTTTCTGACCATGCTTCGGAGGTCATGTAAAGCAGGTGGTCCCGTGCTTTCCTAGTTGAGTGTAAGAGAGGGCTTGTAGCCCTAACTCCGCTAGGTTGGCTTAGTAATAGAACAAAAGAGTCAATATTTATTTATTTATTTATTTAATGTAGTATGTAAGGAAACTTTGTGACTGTCGAAATTGTCGATTTAGAAATTTCATGGACGGTCTACACTTTCAGAATTGCGCAGCCCTCTCCAGCAACCAAGACAGAAACCCATTGCGTCTTTACAGGGAGGCTCGTCGGCGTATGGCAGAGATGCCAAGAGCTGGCATTGGATAAAGTAAAGCAAGTAAGTAGAAATTTCAGTGGATTTAAACTTTTTGAGGTCCCAGAAACCAGGAAATAAATATCTTTACGAAATGTCTGTCTGACATAAATTTGAAACAGTCCTAATTATATGAGGTAGTGTGACTGTTATTATAAATAGAAGGAATAGAATCCCACAATATCCATATTTATTTATTTTTAATAAAGATTTTTATAATTATTTGTATTATTTATTTTTATTATTACTATTGAACAATATTTGCTCCAATGCAACCGCTATATATACCGCAGCCAGTTCCCCTGTTCTGCAATTTACCGGATTTGCTAGAAACTACCTCCCTTTATATTCAGAAACCATACATTCAACGCCGCAATAAAAATGTATCTAATGAGATACCGTAAAATATAAAATAAAGTCTTTGTATTTGGAAGCCGCTCTCGTAAAATGTTGACTCAGTCTCCACATCAGTTCACCCAGACAACGCTGGCTATTGTAATGCGAAACTGTTAGCGAATTTAAGGCAAGTGTGTCAATTAATATGGCAGGGGGGGGGGGGGTAATGGAGCTGCTGGAGCGGTTTTGTTCCCCACAGCTCCTATTACAAAGCTGCCGTATCCTTTCTATATATCCTTCTACATATATACACTCAAAATTTACTGTATTTCAAAGTAACACCACTATAAAATCCCGCACAAGGCATTATCACTGTTAAAATCTTTCTAGAATAAAACCGCGTTTCCGCTGATGTTCGGATTTCAGCAACGGAACTGAAAATTGAAACTGTGAGAACAACCGGGGGCTGATTATTGCGTAGAAATTCCATTTTGTTGTAGTTGCTGTGGGATTGGATTTGAGGGCGGATTCTACAATACGTCCGATAAAGCTTTGCATACCGTTCAACATAATGGAGGCTTCTTTCCCCAGTAAAGTTCACTATAAACTGTAGAATCGGCCTAATCATCTTCCTTATAACGTAAGTTATCAAACAGCCCAACCGCAGGAACGTAGGCTGCAATGGTATAAACACACAATTACGTATGTTTTCACCTGCGGAGTCAGATGACGAAGCAGTATGAATCCGGGCTGATGTGCCATGGTCAATCTGAAAGCTTACTTCCAAACGTTTCATCAACATCTGCGATCAACACCTTCAGTAGACTTCGTAGACTTCTAAGTTTGTATCAGTAGTATTCAGATCGGCGACGGCCCATCGGCCTAAATGCTACTGCTCCATAAATTGCCCTATAAATTCATCAAATATCACCTTAAAAGGCCAATAAACAACATGTGAATAAAAGAAAGAACTTCTCAAACCATCATCAGCAATCAGCAATGTGCATATGGTACATGTTAGACGTTTGATTATACATTTGTTTTATTTTTATTACATTTTACATCTACGCGCATCTACCCACACTAAGTGCAACCCAAAGGGCCGACTTGTTACGTGGGTAAACATTCGTCACATTTACATACATTTACGAGACATTAATATTTAAAAAGTTAAAAATTAAAGATTCAAAAATCTAAAAAATCTAGGCTTAACTCTGTAGAAAAACATTAAACAGTTTACAAATCACGATTGGTTTTTTACCCATGTTTTGACGATTGACTTGAATTTAGACAAGTGACACTGGTTTCTAATGTCCGTTGGTAAGGTATTAAAAAGGGCCCTTGCATTTAATATAGGTGAATGATCAAAAATATGTCTGTATGTATTAAGATTTATGTCTTAAAAATGCAACGTTGGAGATCGATCTCTAGCTAAAAGAGTGAAATGCCTCGTTCATAATTAAGTTTTACAGTTATACAACCAAAAAATCTAACACAAAACCGTTTTCACCCTTAACCTTTAAAACCCCATATTACGTAAATGTAGACCTAGTGACCCGTACCAGGTTCTCAGACGAAAATAAAAATAATATTTAAACATGGAAGACATTTTCCCAACAAATTTTATGCGCAACACGGCCTGGGCCGATCTTTGAACCTGTTCAGGCAGGCTGGCGGGCGGCGGGGTAAAGGTTGCTATGTGTACGAGTCGTGCCTAGGCAGTCCTCGTCAACATTAGCCTAATCTCGTCAATTACAATGCGTTTAACCTTATGTCATTCAATTTTAAAATTCTCGTCACGTACGCACTCAAAGTCCCCCCGGGACTCGCCGCGCAGACCTGGAACTTTCAGGTTTGGAGTTGATAGACATGTCATTTTTCAAATTCTTCGGTCGGGAAGGATCGAAAGAGTTATGTTCAGCTACCGTTTGAATGTTAACCGCTTTTTTTTCGTTACATAAAAGACCAGGTGTTTTATTTATGTGCCATTAATTGACTTCTTGAGCTTCTTACTCAGCCTAGGCATAAGGTTTTTTGAAATACGTATTTATGAGTATATTTGTTCTGTTTGTTTGAGACATTGATTTAATTTTGAATGGGTATAAGTGTCCCAATCAACAAAGAACAATAATTAAAATTAAAAAATTTCGACAATTTTAATTCACAATAGCACGGCATAACAATGAACAGTAACTCAATAACATGAAATATGTTCGATTGCGAATCAGGTCGACATGTCGTTGTAACTGGGGCCATAGACTATACTCTAAAATATAAAATACAGCAGATATGCCCCAGATATGCACAGTTCTTGATAAGGTAAACAGTACAATGCTATAAGTCCATAAGAGAAATGCTCAATGCATTCGAAGCGGAGTCATGGGTCTTCTTGGCATTCCTACTCAATATTGATGGGGGGTCCCTGGGCACTTTGTTTGGGTGCCCTAGCACTGGCGTTTTTGTTGATTTATGAAAGGTCTGGTTGCATAATTGTATCTGTTGAAGTTTCACTTAGTAACAGTATATTGAAAATGTAAAAACAATGAAACAATTCCATCTGTCAATAATCCGTCGTTTGTGCATCAATAATAAGTCTCTACCATATTATAAATTAATTTCTTCTTCTTAAGGTTACAATCTTAGCAATTGGTTGGCAGCAACTCCCTGCATATCGTCCTCCAGTTTACTCGGTCCTCGATCTTCCTCTTCAGTTCTTGATATGATATTACTCCTGCGTCTTCTTTTACTTGATCGATGAATTCCTTCTTCGGCCGTCCTCTTCGGTTATTTCCCTCTACTGTGCCCTCGATAATAGTGTGTACCAGATTTTCGTGCCTTAGCAAATGCCCCATCCATTTCGCTCTCCTGATTCGTATCTGGGCTACTAACTGTCTTTCTTCCCCGATAGCGTCTAGCACTCTTTCATTTGTCACATGGTCCCTCCAGCTGATCCGTAGCATCCTTCTGTAACACCACATTTCGAAAGCTTCGAGTTTCTTTAGTTCCTTATCTGCTATAGTCCAGGTTTCACAGCCGTGCATTAAAACACTCCACACACATGTTTTTAGAAATTGCTTCCTGATGGTTAGTTTTATGTTATAGGATTCCAGAATCTTGGATTTTTTATTGAATGCCACCTTGGCTTGTTGGATACGGCTGTTTATTTCAATCGCTGAGCTATTGTCTTCTGTTATTGTGCTGCCCAGGTACTTAAATTGCTTAACACTGCTGTGAACTACTCTGTCAAGGGATGCATTAATATAAATTGCATTAATATAAATTAATTTACAATACATAAATTAGGTATCTACATAATAGGCTCGTTAAAAAACACTCTCATCAATTATTGATGCACACATGACGGAATATTGATAAGTGGAATAGCTGCCTAAAGTTAAAATAATATACCCAATTTATATATATAATTATATAGGCCTATATGTATAAAAAACATTTCAATAAAAAGTACAATAAACCCCAAAAGTAAATATTGCGATAAAACTAATATCTGTCAATACGGGAGCTTTTCTATTTTGAGAACAAATAGCTTTGACCATTATAAACGCGCGGAGGCAAACAACGGCGCGGTACAAAGGGTGCCGCGCGGAAAGTAAAAATTCACCGTGCTAAATAATTGTCAGTAAATCCGAGTCCGTAGTTTTTTTGCTCGCTGATTGAAAGGCTATTCAATCAGTGCAGTAATAGTATTAGCTTACCTCGGAATCCCCCGGAAACCCACGAACCAATCCATGTGGCCGAGCGCTTCCTGAACTAATAAAAACCTTTTTATTGCTACTACATTCGGGATTCTCATTTGGCGATTTTATATTTATGTGTCGTTTGTATAGTAAGTTTATAAAAGACTGGGATAGCCGTTTGTTGCGGGAAATCCCAGGCTTTGTATACAATACTTTGTAGTGCAGTTACTTATTTTATGGAGCGAGGATATCATGAGCGATGCGATGCGAGGAATTTCCATTTTAATGATGGTGTGCTCTTTATCAAAATCGATTCAGTTTGGAAACATTGCTGGACTCCCTTTAAGTATTTAATGAATGTAAAACAGTATCCTATATTCCATGTACGAGTACTCGGAGCATTACGACTAATTAGATAGTAGCTAAAACCTGCGATATGGTAATATATTGTAGTATTTTGTTGTATATAATACTGACATTAAACTAACTTAGGTTGAACAGGCTAGCTTCTGTCGCTGTCGCTCTCACTTCAAATCATTAAAAACCATGACAGCCCCAAGTCTGTACATATTTAGATGCATTTTACATATCTTAAAGCCTGAGGTGTGGGGGACATTTAAACAAAACGGGGACACCCACACCTACAACACGAGGCAACGGGGAGACCTAGTAAGGCCAGCGCCACGCACAGCCAAGTGTGAGCGACTGGATCCTATACTACAACGTTTCGCCTGCCTCAGAAAACTCCCGATTGAACTGAGAGCGGCGAGAAATGCTTCTAACTTCCCTAAATTGTTTAGAAACCCTCTCTTAGAGAAAGTTTTCTACACTGTCACTGAGGCACTAGCACAATGACAATGACAGAGCTACCTGATTTTGACGATATTTTGACGATTTTACTTTATATTTTCTTGTTGATTACTTGTGTTGTATAATTTAACAGAAATATATATTTATTTACTTATTTATTCCTCATTATAACAGTAATAAGAGGATCTAGAAAAAAAATCTATTTAGACTCTCTCCGGTCCTGTAATGGTGATGACAATGGATTTCCCCCCCCCCCCCCTATATCTTTTATCCTTCTTTTTTTACTACTCCTCTGTTTCCTTCTTCTGTATTTAATTTTAATTAAGTTATAATAGTTCACAATGTTTTTTTTCCTGGTTTTTAAGGTTAGCATGAAAACAAGACTTTATAGTCTTATTGTTCGCCTTTTGTTTTGTTTACAATAAAGTCGTATTTTCATTTCATTTTCATTTCATTTCATTTCATTCATCCTCTAATTTTGGTTCTGATATAGGCAGTTTTATTTCCCTGCACTGATCGACTACTTTCGGAAGTAGTCGTGTATTACGGCAACTGGCAAGTGGTTCGTTGAGGCTTATTAGGTTAATTTACACGTATTCCCGGATAAGTTATTCTTTTTCGTTGGTGCTATGGCTGCTATCTATAGACTACCAATTTAGGACAACCAATAATAGTAATTGCAATTCAAACTAACTCAACTGACGGTCAATAGGTACCACCATTTTTTGATTGACAATGAGCCTACTATAGGTTTTATCATACGGATTTGGATTTTTGGACGTCCCCTAAGTTTTCACTTTACCCCAGATTTTACCGTAGCTACTTTTTCAAAGATACAGCCGAATGCTAACAAATTACAAGAAATTCCCTTCCGTGGAATTACCTTGCATAAGGCGGCATAAAGAAATAATATGTCATTCTGGAAAGCCATTGGGCTGTAAGAAATGTTACGGCAGTCCATTAAACTCTCTTTTAATGAAGAACCTGCAGAAGAAGGAACGGAAATTTGCTGGAAAAATATCGTAAAACTTGAAAATGTCGTTTAAAAGTAATCAAGTCGACCTGCAGTCGAGCGATAAAAACAACGCCCCCGCCGATCACTTGCTGCTGATACTCCACACATTTTCAACTGAATCTAGTTGTTATCGAAGCTTCAAGTTAAGATGGGGGGGGGTGACTAGATTAGTTCACACAAACCATAACAGTGTCGGAGTTCTATCTCAAGAGTACTAGACTGCGATGACCTATTTTATTTCAGAGTATGCACGATCTGGCGACGAGAAATCCGACCAATGAGAGGTAAAACACCATACACCACGGGGGTAAGTGGTGTTTATATGGGGGGCTCAGCCGAAATTATTAACTAATGTGAGTTGTTGTAAAGCACATTTTGTCCAATCTAATAGATGTTCGGCTCAACGGTGAGAGAAGTTGATAATTAAAGGCGAACTGTTCTTGCCCCCCCCCCCCCCCGAAAATATTTGGTATGTTAGGCTTGCTGGAAATAGTGTGTCCAGGTCTAAGACATAAATCGCCAGGAAGTGGTGGCTGTGGTGTACCCCAACTTGTGGCTCAAAAAAATCCCACACTCGTGAATTGAATTCGTTACAGTGCTTAGTGCTTATCCGCGACATGGTTTTCTTACATAAACTGACTTCAGTGCTAAGTAAGGTTGTTCCCGACGTTACCAAGTAGTGTGCAAATCAAACCAATAACCTATTGATGAACGTGCACAACACTGCATTTGCTTCAGACTAGCAGGAAAATGTTAGCCCAGTCCCTATACTTTGTGTCTGGAGACTATAAACCATAATCACTGCGCCACGATGGAACCGATACCAACACCCGATTTCAATAACTTTTTATTGCCATACTTTCAGCTGGCTGCTCTCTTTTGAGATCGGTAATTAGCCCGAATTGTGTTTTTAAGAGGGGAAGAAAAGTCGAATTGGTGCTCGCTTTTTGTTATGGGCTATTTAGAAGAACATTTCCCGGAGTTAATTAAAATTTTATTTTTGGATTTGATTACTTAAATTATATTTGCATGAATGATTTTGATGATGGTTTTAATGTTTTTCTTGTTTAATTTGAGACTAGAACTAATTAATTGGTTCATGACTGACGTCTGCCAACTTGGTTTATGTGCTTCCGGAGCCTTCTCCGATGGTACGATAAAGCGACACAATTCACATACCGGAACTCCTGTTATCGGGTAGGTTATACATGAAAAAATATAAAATTGCAGGTAATTTTAACTTTTGTGAAGCGCTAAAGCGTGGGAAGTAAACTTCCACAACTCACAAGCTTGACATAAACAAAGTCAATCTGTAATTTTCATAATGGATGCCAAAAACATAGTTGTCATCACATGTGCTAGTGGGTTTCCCTCTGTAGATGGCAGTTCTTGCCGAAAACTCTCAGGGTTTTATACTAACACAAGTGGGTTTCTTAGACAAAGTTAATTTCTTAACGATTATTTGGGTTTTAATAATTCGGGTTGTTATAACAAGTTTTTCTAAAACTCTTAAGTTTTTGTTATTTTTTGTTTATTAAAATGAAATACCACGAAGTCACGAGTAATCTAATTATTTAAGCTAAATTCAAATAAACGCAAATAAAGATGTTTTCCCTAAATATTTTTTGTTTGTTAAGAAACCATTATTTTAAGAGACATATAATAAACCAACTTACATGTATTAGAATGCTTTCAATAATAATTATAAATAGCCTATTGGAGCAATAACTTGAGGAAGAGATTGTTTTGCTTAAACTTAAAGGAATAAAAGGTGATTCTGTGTTTCGGCGACTTCTTCCTGTTCCCTCTTAGTGCCGCGTGCCCCGCGTGAGGGGGTCACCCCGGACCCATTTCTTATTCTCGACCCGGTCTTACGCTTACGTCTTGAGCTCTGCCATTGCTTTTCCTCTTGCTCCGGCAACTTGTTCGACCCTTGTCCTCAGTCTGCCGATGGGTCTTCCGCCAGCCTCCTGGTGGCCCTATTTTTATCCATCTTTTGGACATGGCCAAACCATGGCAGCTGTTTGTTCTCCATCCTTGTCTATTCTGTGTTTCGGGGAGTGGAACTAATGGTATAGGCTGTGAATACCTTTACCCTTTTCTGATACTTATATATTTTATTTTTCCTTGTCCAGTACTCCCTGGATATATTATATTACAATAATACAGTAACTTACAGGCATACAATTTTTGGGTACCAAATACCCCCTTAGGGCTTTTTACTGGTCGAGTTGGTTACAAAATGTCACCTCAGTACGATATGCAAACAAGACCTTGTACGTAGTTATGTTAGTAAAAACCGGTTTTTTATTAATTTTTTAACGGAACCAATATTTTGTATTATGAGTAGTTCGTCGGGTAATTCGTTAAACACCGACGAATATACTGTATATGCTCTTGAAGCAAATAATTAATGGAAAAAAAAATGGTATTTGTTAGGTGGAGCCCATATTTATTCAGCTACTACTCTTCTGAGCTCAGCAGTTTCCCTATCTCTCCCAAGCATTTCATGTGGATTCATCTCCAGTGACTGACTGAGAAATTCCCCCTCTCCAGTTACAGCTACATTGTTCCAGACGAAATTAATGATGCAGCTACACTATCGTAATCAAATTTAATTTACAGTGCCATGATTTACAGTCTCCTCCAGCATCCTTCCACCGGCGCCTCGGTCCTCCCTAGTAAAAACTGTCATAAAATGTTTATTTTGGAGCTATTGCTACATGGAAGTTCAATGGATAAGGCGCTTATTCCACCAACGTCAATAATGTTAGTAAATGTAGTATTGACGGAAATTTGAATTTTACTCTATGCCATAGTTAAAATTGATGATCATAGAGTAAAATCACTCGTTGCAGACGATAACAAACTAAAATGGCGTCATGGGATATGTTAAGCACAAACATTTTATATTTTATTGTTTATAAAACAATTTTCATCCATTAAACAGATCGGTGAAGGACGATCTTCGGATCTCCTACTGTTATTAGGTTTTATTAAAAATAATAAGTGTACGAAGAAAACAAATACAAACAAAATTTCAA
This sequence comes from Psococerastis gibbosa, assembly GCA_963971405.1. Classification (NCBI taxonomy): domain Eukaryota; kingdom Metazoa; phylum Arthropoda; class Insecta; order Psocodea; family Psocidae; genus Psococerastis; species Psococerastis gibbosa. Next base: position 30,603,218 of record OZ020486.1, on the reverse strand, counting down.
AAAAAAAATCAAACAAATTTCAAAAATTTGGCGCATACGTGTCATTAGAAGAAAAGTGATCAATAGTTGAATAAACCAGTGGAATTGCGTGTATCAATGAAAAATTCAAATTTCCGTCAATACTACATTAACTATCACTATTGACGTTGGTGGAATTAACGCTCAAGAATTTAAGTTTGATATTAATAACTGCTTGCGAATTTCTCTTGCTATTACGAGACCATTGGATGCTCCCGAAGTTCGTTAAAAAAAAACATCCAATATTATAGGAAATATAGATCATATACCCGGAAATTCTATGTTTTGTAGTAGTAGAAATGTTCCTCAACATTACTGACACCTATTGGCCGTAGTTTTGGAGCTTCTTCGACCTGATATCATCAATGTCCGTTATTTTTTACAAAAAAAAAAAAAAAAATAACTTTGGTGTTAGTGATGTGCATTAAAATGTATAGGAATATTTCTTCTACTTTATGATATCTCATTTATGGCTGTCTGTATTTCCCCTGAAATTTGATTTATTACACCCGTAAGATTTTCTCCCTCCATCAGTTGTCTCTTAATGGACATAATGTGACGTGAACGAGTAGGTACTATTCTAGAAGAAACAGCATAGGGATGTCACAGGCAATGCAGGTAGAGAAAGAAAATGATTGCTAACAAGTCAGAAATACATACAACATATTTAGAATGCTCACTATGGGAACTAGAACTAAAAGGGCGTCGAATCCAATAGCTGGGTCATACACCGCATGGAAGCGGAGAGGACGCCGAAACTGGTTTTCGAAGACACCTTTAACCACCCTAGGCGTCCTGGTAGGTCAAGAATAAGATGGAGAGACCAAGTGCTCGAAGATGTGCATGCCACCGGCACCCGAGACTGGAAGCTAGCGGCGGAAGATCGCCCGAGGTGGCGTGGTGTAGCGGCCAAAAGTCCTCCCGGGCTGGACGCGCCAACCTAAGTCAAGTAAGTCAGTCACTATGGGCGCTATTAAGTGGCCATTAAAATTATTAACTTACAAAACTGTAATTGTATCCAAATAATCTCTTAGTCTGCTAGCAGCTAATTCAGGCGTAGAAACAATAAAAATACAAAGCGATAGATTGGCACCAGATTATACCATACAAAATGACTAGGGAGCCTATTATGGATCATAATAAATTACTGGCCTGTTTTAATTTTGTAAACTGAAGTTTAAAACGGAGACCGAAGAGGACGGATGATCCCCTGTTTTTTTCCTTATTATCACTTGCCAGGAAATCGCTGGATTATCGCCCCAAAAGAAGGCTAACAACTATTTCATTCGACTCTCTTCCCGGTGGAAAAATATGATTTTCATTCAATTCAAATCCTCTGCTCTATACAAAATGGAATAATTTCCGTTTAAACTCAACAGAGAGGTTCTTTTTTATATTTAAAAATAATCCCACGCATTGTAAGCTTGTGGAAACACAGTTCTTCTATAGATGGAATCTCTGACTTGCAGCAACTTGTCAAAGTGAACAATTTGAACAATGTGCATCCCGAATCTGCTATATTCTTTTCTTTTAAATCGCATCTAAACACTTTAATTAATATATTATATTATATATATAATAATTGACATCAACAGTACCCTTGTTGAGTTACGACTCGTCTCCGATCGCATGGTGTGTAAAGACTCGCACAAGTGCAAGCACGTTACCACCTGGCCATTGGAGTCGATTTGAAACCTCAGGTTACAAAAAAGAGGTGAACCTGGTTGCAACAATTCAAAGGCTTCAGACGGGGCACAAAACCCAACCGGTTCGCCGCAGAAGAAAAAAAAACACCACTAAACCGTGGAATCTCTATATTTCTTCACCAACAACGGAAGCAAATCGTTTTCCAGCTGGAATGTTCTTGTAGCAGCTCACGCGTGGCTTTTACGTGGTGTGGTAAGGGTGGGAGGGGGGAGGGGAGACGACGCACCAGGGGGTGCTCCACTTGTGTGTTCTAGACCTAATGACGGACGTAAGCACACCCCCGAGCCAACACCAGCTTGTCTCTCTTCAAAGTCAAGCCATTTCCTGCGGAGTGCACAAACTTTGAATGTTGCAGTTATAGCTTTGCTCATTTTAAAACTTTCCAAGTTCTCAATTATTCTGTGGCGGGCTTAGTGCAAGGCTAGAGGAACAGAATAGTAAAAATCTTTTATCTTTAACTCTGCTAGGTTGACTTAGTAATAAAACAAAAAGTCTTTATTTATTTATTTAATTAATTTAGTTATACGGAAGCCTCTTTCACTCCCTCTTGTCTCTCCACTTCTGATTATTTTTCTAAGTCTTCCTCTGATACCAGTCCCACTCTTCCGGGATAGTTCTCAGTCTGGTTTCGGTATTAAACCTTGGTCTCACCCTTATTCCCTCTAAGCTCTATTTCTTTCCAGCTCCGGCCAGAATTTCCTTACTATTTTATCTATTCGCTTCACGTGTCCGAACCGTTGCAACCTCCGTCCTGCTATCTTCTCCACCATCGTCTCCGCCATCCTACCCCTTCTTGTCCTCTAACGGGTTGTCTTGTGATACTTCGTAATTCCAAGGTAAACTACAAATTAGTATTATTTTACTTTTGAAAGCCGCTCAGGACACTTCATAGAAAGAAGGGAATAATTCCTTATTGTCATCTAATTATTAGTATATATCAGAATGGCCCGCATCCACAAATTTGTGGAATGTTAGTAATAGATGGATTATTAAGGAAACTTTATGTATGCCTACATGCAATTAGTTTCAATAAATTAGTTTTCTGCGAAAGACACAAAAGCTCGTTCTGGTAGGCTATGTGGACGCAGTTAATGATATTAAAAAATATATATGTAATATTAATAATAGGCCTATAAATAAGGTAAATAGGTGCCCGTCAAAATCATTTTTCAAAAGCTTCTAGAACTTCCATGTACTATTGTATAATTACCATGTACACAATTCGTTTTGTAGCCCAGTACTGTAGGTGCCTCTATGTACTGTACAATGTTCATTAATACTGCTATAGAAAATATAACAAACTTCTTAAGTTTATGCTCTAATTTCTACAGCTAAACTAATTAATTGTAATTGACTTGTCTCTATACCCTGAAGATACTTTCAACAAGTTTGTAAATTACAGTTAATTCGATTCCCGATACATTTGTATTGTACCGTTTTGTTATTCTCTTCCTCCTCGCTCTTATTTCAACTTGAAGGTACAATATCTCTTAATGTTCTCCATTTATCTGCATTAATTTCAATTTTCTTTAAATAAACACATTTAAACTTCGAATTCAACGCTATCAAATAATAAGAGACTTGTTTGTCTCGTATGTACTAGTTCTTCATCATGAATTATTGCTTGAGGGAGCGGTTACAAAATGGGTTATTAGAGTATTATTTCTTCTAAGGATAAAACATCTAGGCTAAATTAGGCGATTCTCTTATCTCTATTATAAACCCATTTACATACATGATCCCATTGCGTTTATTATAAAAATATCAAGGTACCAATAAAAATCTCGTTTAACTATAACGTCATGTTCGTCAATATTTGACGCAACAAATCTCTTGGAAGATGCATCATTTATTATATAAAGATACACGTTAGATGTACGATTGAAATAAATTGGAAAGGAAATATCTACGGTACAGGATATATCTACCTAGCAATCAGGCAGATTGAGCAGATTTAGCCGCATCATATTTACATTTATTTTATTTCCTTCATCTTTCAATCTGACATTTCCTAACGGTGGAGTATTATTTCTCCCAATAACCTATTTCTCAGATAACATGTCTTTTCCAATTTGTTCTGTGAACTGCGGATTATTATGATTGAGTGAGTCTGTATGGATTGGCTAGGCTAACAAGCTCTTTTCCTTTACCCTTTTACCGGTAGAGGGATAAATATAATTTAATATTTTCGTTTTCCCATTGCAAAATGGATTCCAAGCCAATGTGGTATGTTTTGCAAAGCCTAATTCCATGACAGAGGGCTGTTCAATATACGACGTCCATTTATTAGGTTGCAAGAACTACGTACAGCTTTAAACAGCCCTACAAAACATTATTATAATATTTTAAAATGACATATATCGTAGTTAATTACGACGATACGTCCAAGCCGCTAAGTTAGCAAAGAATATTTTGGCAGTTACTGAATAATCAAAGAAACAGAAATGATTTTCTGCAAAATTGCCAAATGACCAATACTTGACCGTTGAAAATTGGTTCTGGCTTCCTAACCACCGAGACAGACAATATGCCTATAATCCATGTATATCTTGTGATTGTTGAAATTTTGTTCTAAAATTGCGACGCATAATGTTTGGTTGTTGTCGTTTCACTCGTGCGAGCACTCCAATTATATTAGGCACGGCCCAAAACTTAATTTCCAAGTCCTGCAAACTCTCCACGAAACTTGGAAAGCCTGAAGACTTAAACTTAACAAGGTGCAGAACAATATCGTCTGCTTTAGCATCCCCCTCGTCCGCAATTCTGTACGTTTGATCCACCCCTTTTAATTAAGTTATGCAATCGTGTAATTAGCAAAATTCCATAATCATAATGTATTTTGGAGGAAGTTTGCTATTGTAATTGAGGAAGGGATAAGAGATTTGATTTTTGAAAGGCATTAAGTATTGCGAAGGAGTGAAAGTTTTAGATTTTGAATTGAAACTGGATCCGAAGAATTGAAACCACTTTTTAAACTACCTTTGGCATAATGCATTCATTATAGCGAATAGACAGTATTACACGCTCGGATAATCATTAGTTCTACAAAGCACTGTTACAGTAAAATAATTAAAAAATGCGGCTTGGTAGGTAATTTTTTTTCACTTTTTATTCAGACTTCAGTGTTTTGGGTTTTCAGTGCGTTCTTTGCTCCCCTTGGTCTGGGATCTTCAAATTACTCTGTCTACATGAACAATAATGCTGCCCTAAGAATTTTGCGTAGTGTACGTATATTCTACGCATCGAACAATCGTAAAGTATAGTTTATAGTGTCAGAAGTTAATTTCACGTATTATTATTTTGTTAACGGTATCTTAATTGCCTTGCCAAAGGATAAGTTTTATAGTAAGGTGCTGAACTTTACGTTATTTATGACTAATAAAATTAGGAGAGGAAAGTGAATGGCAGTTTTGTGGGAACTTGGCCCTGCATGACGTGGTTTATCGAGTGGTTTAGACGCACGTGGGCAGATGACAACCACAAACATGTCTCCACCGAAATTCTACTTCGTCTCTAATAAGCCCCTACATTTTTGCTTGCCTTTTCTTAGTTCCCGCTTGTGACATTGATTGAGCGCTCTTCTTGCTTCAATTATAGGGGCATTTGAGAATTGGGATTACCTACCCCCCCCCCCCCCAAAAAAAAAAAAATTCCTGCAGTAATATTCCAACTGATGGTTCGATAGAGCACAAAGTAAATTCAAAACACTGCGTTAAGAGAAAATCGGACACCACCACTATTTTTGTTACAAAAATATGCTAGGTTTGAAGGTTATGTCCACGCTTTCAAAAGCAGTGGCCATACGGTGTTAGGCGGAGTTTCCACCGACCGGCTAGGGCTAAATACAAAAACGGTGACGTGGTAGCAGACATTCAAGACTTAGGCGGGGCTTCCACCGACCTCGCATTGCAGAATGCAAATGACATTGACGGAAATGTTTGTTTTCCTCTATGCCATAGTTAAAATTGATCAATGATCGTACAGTAAAATCACAAACAAACAAACTAAAATTAAAAAATGGCGTCATGGGATATGTTAATTACAAACATTTTAATAGATTACTATAAAAAGAAAAATTCTAATTTCCGTCAATGTCATTTGCATTCTGCAATGCGAGGTCGGTGGAAATCCCGCCTAAGTCTTGAATGTCTGCTACCACGTCACCGTTTTTGTATTTAGCCCTATCCGGTCGGTGGAATCCCCGCCTTAGTGCCAAATTGTCTCTACGGTTGGACCAGACAATGAAACGAACAAAACACTTTTTCATTCGAATTCGTCCATAAGTACATTAAATGCATAAATAAAATCGAAAAAACTCGGTGTTTTGTTTGTTTCAACACTCATAACCATCATATCCGTGATAAGTGGATAGGACACCAGATCGCACACAAAGGACCTTATTAGGAGGCACTATTGAGATTTGAAGGTACCTACGCAGAAAGCCTCAAGAAAGATATTTTGACAAGCGAAACCTACTTGGAATTCATATTAAGAGAACGGTCCAGGACGGAGATAAATGGTGGAGAAGTTGGAAAGATTTCCTGCTTATCAATCAATAGATTGCGACTAAAAAAGACAGTCATATTAGACCTAAATTAAATATATTTGCTTTGTATAAAGTAGGCGAATGCGAAATGATTATTGAGCCGCAAAATTACGACACTCGACAGCTGTTGACGGTTTCCCTTGCTGCAGGGCGCTATAATGTGATTGATGCTGTTTTGAATTTATGTAGCAGATGTATATCTAAACATGAAAGGATTCATTGCCGCGATGAAGTGATAAATGGGCGCGATACAAAGCTTTTGCCGTATCAATACCTAAATTCCGTCCACCATTAATCCCACTATTTAAAACTGGTTTCCCATAATCTGGGAATAGCCCTTCTGTTCTCTTCCATTGGAACGCCTGAGAGCATAAGCTAACTATTAATAAATGTAAGTCTTCTTTTGTCGTGACAGTAATTGAGATAGTGTGCATACCTCGACCAATGTAAACGTCCAAGTGTGGTCCAAGTTGGTGTCACAGGCTGCCCTGTAAATATTTATTCTATTATTATTATTATTATTATTTTATTTATACCATTAACAAATTAATTACAAATTTATGACATAGTTGATACACCGCAAGGCACTAGCCCGTGTGCGGTTTAACGTTGGTTACCTATCTTAGCGTATAAAAGCATCCAGGATCAAAATCAAAATATTAATGCTAAAGTAATTAAATTAAATTAATGTTCCTTTTCTGAGGGAAATGTTTATGAAAATACTATTTGATGTCATGTAGCTGGTAGAAACTGGTTAAGAATGATTTATTTAGAATATGATCCGTGTGTCAAAAATAAAAAAATAAATACATATACATACAGTTAACGGTTAAAATTACAATTAAATTTAAATTGGAGAGCATGTTTATTAGAAGTATTTGGTACATTTATATCGTATTATTATTATTATTATGATTTCTGAGACAATCCAGTTTTGCATTTTCCTTTTGAAAATATTGATGTTGTTTATGTTTTTTATGTCCAAGGGCAGTTTGTTGTAATAGATTAGGCCTGTGAATTGTGTTTGCCTTTGTGTAAGTTTTGTCCGTGTGCGATTTTGCATTAGTGGTTTTGTTGTAATAGATCTAGTGTTATGATGATGAGTGGTTTCTAGGACGTGTGTGTTTTTTTTTTTTTGTATTTCTATTATAGACTCTTTCACGAACCGTTGTTTTATAGTTTGTACACCTGCTATTTTGAATAGTTCTCTAAACGTGACAAAGCTATAAAAAAAACCGGCATCAGCTTTCCCACCAATATTCAAACAGATATAGTGTTGGGACTCAGCTGTTAGAACCTATTGTGACATTGTTACTCAATTAGCCTAGCCGGCTGCCTTACCAAGTTGAATCCAGCGGACCGGAGCAGGTTCAAAGATGCAGATAACTTGGTAATGTGCTCAGTGCCGGTAGGGAAACATGGTAGGACTTGTCCCGGTCACCTCCGAACTAATCGTGTGACTTTACTGTGTTTCCCAAGTGGTTCGGAATCCACTATAATCAGGAGGTCCACTGTCCTATGGGCCCACACCGTGGCCTGGGACTGTGTCCAACCATACTACTACTACTCCATTAGCCTCAGCCTCATGGTCTCTTTCCGACCAAAATAGTATAATAATACCTGTGAGGAAACACAGAGCGAAACTTACATATTATATTTTTCTTACAGTTTCCACTTTGTTTACCATGCCGTATAGTAAGTTATTTTGAGTATGATAAAAAAACAGAGCACTGAGGGTACTATACCAGTTTTTAAGAAGTTTTTTAACTATTTAATTTTGTAGCAAGGTATAAATACTATACAATAAAAATTTTATACAATTCACTAATGAACCATTTTTTTAATTTTTTTTAATTTTATTTGAACCATTAAACCAGTGCAGTTTAAAATTGAACGTTTACTGTATAAAATAATAATAATAATAATATAGTACAATATTACAAATAATAATATACAATGAGCAAAATGAAATTTCTGCTGTCTTGACGAGAACGTAATAAGTCTTCAACATTAGTAAAATGAGACTTGGTTATTTCTTCATATTGCAGGTGCAAGGAACAAATGAATTCTGGGGACTGATGTTGGGACAATAGGGGGGATAGGAGGTTGAAATTGGACGGGGGTGGGGGAACGAAAGTTGGCAAACTTGAGAGATGCCAGTTAATTCAGCGCAAGCAAAAGTTAAAATACTTGGTGCAAAATTCGCGAGTGGAAAGGAGATAAATGCATCCACCAAGATTAAAGTGCAGTTTTATTCGCCAACTTTTTTATGCATCAAAGTATCGTCGACATGATTTAGTTTCTCTTCTCAATCTTTGGTTTATCCTCATTGAATAAAATATCTACACGCATTCATCAGAAGTTGATAGTTTTTTTTATGAAGAATTTCAATTCTCTTTTGTTTTAAGTTTGTTTCATTTTTTAAATAAAATATCTGCGCGCATTCATCAGAAGTTGATAGTTTTTTTTTATGAAGAGTTTTAATTCTCTTTTGTTTTAAGTTTGTTTTATTTTTGTATTGCTACAGTATGAATCAGCCAAGAATTATTATTTTTTATTTCATTTTAACTTATTACAGTATTGCAGAATTACAGAGAGGAGATCAATAATTACGTAGCCGAAGTTTCATTTGCAGTATAGTTGAAAAGTAAGAACATCTACCTTGTTTTGATGACCTATTACTGTTATCATAAAATAAATAAATAAGGACTTTTTATTGTTTCTATTACTAAGCCAACCTAGCGGTTAGGCCTATTTCGATAAGTTACAACTCAGCTTCCAAATTGTTTCATTGTTTCATGAATAGTGGCCGCATTACCAACCTTGCATTGCCTCCATCGTAGTTTGTGTAGAAACAGTAATTCTTGTCGGTGATGTTCGCATGTCGCTTCTTGCATTCTCTTCAATCTGAACCGCCCAATATACTGCTATGTTCGATGGCCTCGATGAATGTGTACATGATAGATATTGCCAGTAACCTGTCGCACTTGCCGGCCTGATGGGATTTGGTAATCGTGTGAGGCGGTTATTGACTTGCTGGTGATATCCGCTGATTTGTACAGTTAGGTGCAAAATGTATATTTTTTCAATAAAGACTTCATAATTATTATCATCCAGAGTGTAGAAGATAACGATCTAGCTGGACTTTAGTAAAATAACCGGTCCGAGCTTACTCGAACATGCTTTCCAATTTATAAATTAGTAGATAGACATAATAATGTGTAATTTCATAGTAAATAATTTCCCTATGGTTAAATATCGGATCCCTGGGGGGGGGGGTCCCCTCAATATATTATAATCCCATTAAAACTCAATTGCATATTCTGGAACGAACAGACCAATGCTTTGTCACAGTAGTAACAATGGCAGGGCTAGAGCGCGCAATGTATTGGAGCGTGAAGTTTCCATAATTTCTCCAAAAAATTATTTTTTGCACAGAACCAAATATTTTTTTAGGAAAGCAACCTGTTTGGTTGTGTTACTCAATTAAAAGCACCTAAAGCATGCCTGCAGGTAGAAATCATCGATAGAAAGGTTCCGCAGAAAAATGATTTTTTAGTCATTTTTCATGAAAATTGACTTATTTTTATTTTTTTTCCCCCAGAAGTGACCCTCCGCATTTTGTTTACATAAATAACGACTACAATACATGTGTGTTTAAAAGAAATCGTTGGAGCCGTTTTGGAGAAATAATTTTTTTAGGTGTTTTTTGAGAATAAAACCCCTCAAAATTGAGTTACCCCAAAATAAAAAAAAGTCCCGAGGTATGATTTTTGTGAACCTACATGCCAAATTTCATCAACATCGACCGAGTAGTTTGCCCGGAAATCGATGAACAGGCAGAACTACAGACAGACAGACAGACAGAGCGATAGACAGACAGACATTTCGTAAAGACCACTTTTTTGGGTTCCTGGGACCTCAAAACGTGTAAATCCGTTGAAATCTCGGGGTCAAAAAAAGCTTTCCTTATACTATACGTATAAATTGGAAAGCAATAATTCACGGGTCTCATCCCGCCACCTATTCACATAATTAGAAATAATTATTCACGTGAGAGGCTGAAACCAAGTGGTTCGGAATCCACTATAGTCAGGAGGATACTCACTCATAGCATAGCAAGATCAAACACGAAGGCTTGGTTCCATTGCTGAGCCCACAACCTATGCCCAACAACAAAGATTGTGTGTGTATGAACTGGGAGTCCCTTGACACCCTGAAGTATGGACGGACGGACGGGCAGGGGTAGCTGCCCCCCCCCCCCAAATTTCGTAAATTTATTCCAATTTAATTTATTATTACGCTCTGATTTAATTGATCCTACATGTTTTTTCCTATTTTGGCCCACAACTACCCCCCGCCCCCCCCCCCCAATGGGCTGGATCCGTCCCTGTCGGGGTACTACTACTAACAAGGTGGGAGACAAAGAAGAAAAACAGTGACATACAACTTATCACAGTGCATTTCCTCCCGTTAAATTTTTTATGTAATTTTTTGTTTTAATACCTTTTCCGTCATGTGGGAAATCAAAAGCAGCATAGCCTTTGTATGCTGTTTTATAATACCGTACTCAATGGTTAACTTTAATAAGTGCATAATGTTAACTGCTCCACTTCAATTAACAGACGTCAAGTTTTTGCATTTAACATTGTACGGAATTTACATTTTCGCATAATTTTGTAGTGGCAACAGAATATTGTACAATGAATGTGTTTTTTTACCTCTGGAAATACTAATAATAATATTGTCAACTGTACGTTTACATCCAGTATATACAATATCTTTAGGCTATTGTTATGTTATTTGCTATATAAGTGCACTTTAACTGTTATCGGGGGGTTGCAACACAATATATTGCCGATACATTTATGGTTAGCTTGAGGGGGAATACAAGGGTACTGCACTTACATACATGCTACGCCACTAATTATTATTCATAGCTGACCTCTTTTTTCGAGATAAGACTGTAGTGATGATCTTACGATGGCAAAAATTTTAATGTTCAGTGTCAAAACCTGCCTAAAAATGTTCCTAAAGCCGTACCTGCGTAAATTCTCAGTTCTATGCAGTACTACCGAGCAAAAAAGCCAAAGGAAGAGCAGAAATAGAATACCTGGTGGTACCACACCTAATTTATTTGGCAATGTATAAAAACTATCTGTTATGATGTACATCTAACCAAATTAATGACTTCATCAACGATTGGATTTTCACTTCCAGTCTAAATAGACCCTATGCTACAATCTTCTCATTACAGGGAAACCTCTCTTCTAAAAACTGTATTTCCTTTTAGAGTAAAGACCGAGAAAAACAGGGAAGATGAGATCGGGCGTTGTTTGCCTTGGTGATTCGACTTGGATTCGATTAGATTTCTTTATTAGGAAAACTTTTACAAGTCCTGACAATTGAATTGCCCTATTAGGTATAGGAAATTTTATGGATTTATGTTCCGCTCCGCTTCCATTCACATGGCAGCCGAAGACAGTTTTTTGTAGGTTTTTGCCAGCCGCAAATTGGTGGTCAACGTTTTATTTGTGTACCGCCATTTATTACTGATAATTTTATTCTTTTTGTTCTGCCAGAATTGTGTACAATGGAGGTCTAGGCTTCAAGCATAATTTGGAACGGGGTAGATGTTTTCAGGGCGTAATGGGTCATTCCAAATCAGTGACACAAGCCAAAAAAACTGATTTGATTTTTGCATAGTGCAAAATCCATCGTTCTATAATTTCCATTACGATTTGGATTGCCTCACTGCAACGGATCGATCTTATATGGGGGACTATTGTTTAATATTAATATCGCCTGGCAAGAAAATATATGAAAAAAGATCCCTGTTTCGCTTATGGAGTTTGCTATGGATGTTAATGAGCTGTGATTTAGCACGGAAACTATTCTGATAGGGAAGTTTTCCCAAACTATGGGCGATGTCAAGGGGCCCAAACTTTGATCTTGTTGAGTAACATTGAAGAGCTCATCAGAATTTTCGATCGAGTGGTATCGCCTCGGCATTATTCTTACTCATATGGCATATTTAAAATAATGAATATTTTAATTCCATCACTTCCCTTTCAAATCCTAGGTCATTCAAGAAGCGGTGGAGCTTTTTGTTCAGAATACAGGTACCTGTACGTACTGATTAGACACTCCAATATTTATTCGATGCAAGAAATATTTGGAAATTCCAAATTGGAAGTTTATGATGAAGGACCTAAACGGTTTGAATCTGAATTTAGGTATTACGCACCTATATTTATTTTATTGGCCAAGTGTGTATAGTGGGGGGGGGGATTACGTAAGTGCAGTTCCTAAAGATACGACTGTTATACCAATGGTGATTTGCTCAAATCCTAAAAATGGAGTTCTCCTAGCAGGCACGTAGCCAGGGAGGGGGCTTTGGAGGCTGAAGCCCCTCCTGAAATGTAAAAAAAAGGGGAAAAATTATTTTTTAGTTTATTTATATTTATTCTCGCTCGATCCAGTGTATATACAGTAGATTCGATAGTGAAAGATATACTTCCGCAGATTACGGAAGACTTGACCCGCCGTTTTACTGAGGGTATTCCATACCCCTCCCCCCCTCCCAACCCCCTGGTAGTTAGCCCCTCCAGAAATAAAATCCTGGCTAGGTGCTTGTCTCCTAGAATTGCTGAATACGTTTTTGCCTATTATTACTATTAAGGAACCTATTATGGGGCCTAGGTCCTAGCCTTAGGCTAAAAAGAAGACTGAGAAGAAATTACATAACGCTGAAAATCGGCTTGTGAATTACCATAGTGAAGTTGTTAAAAGACAAATGAAGCTAACCAAACCCGGTTCACTTTTGATTTCTTCTGAGCGCCCGAGGCTGCTGGACCACCTGACAGAACTCGTGCCGGACCTGTTCTTGCTAAATCCAGCGAAATCTCAACAAAGCAGCATCTCTTTGGGATTTATCTTTGGACCGCTGAAGACCACATAGGAGAGTCGTCGGGACCGCGGCGGGACGAAACCAGCTATGTGTTTTATAGACCGGCTTTTGTTTTTTTGATTCCCCGAAAAAGATTAGGGCATTCCGGGGACGGTGACATTGTTGATGTCTTTGTTTCGGAGAAAAGGGACCCCCCGTTGGTCTTAATTACGTGGCATCGCGAATTTAATGTCTCAATTTGGATTTGTAATGGGGTTGAGTTGCGTTTCCAAAGTCGATTTACGAGCAATCTTCTGGTTGACGGAGCGGTGTGATTTGCTGCGATTATGGGGCTTTTCCACTACTGTATTGCTCATAGACTTAGACACATTTTTTCTTGAAACGTCAGCGTTTCTTAGAGTGACTCGGGTCATGTACAGAGTTGTTTTGTTTTAAACAGTTTGTTTAATTCAGTTTGATTAAACCAAGCTGTTTTAAACTAGTTTTAAACAAAATGTAAAAAAAAGTGATTGTTTAAAACAGACTGTTCTAAACTTAGTTTTAAACTAGTTTTAAACTTGAATAAAAAACAGACGTGTTTAATTGAAATGAATGTTATAGTTACATAAAGTTATATTCTTTGCGTCCAAAATCCAAGTGCTACTGAACTCAAAATGCGTGAAACCCCACTATTTCAGGCATATTTTTTAAAAATTTTCAACCGGGGGTCCAGCTATTTTCATCGCCAGTGAAATTTAAACGTTACTACTATCAAAATGCGTACAATCCCACTATTACAAGCCGCATTTTAAAGAAATGTCACCCGGAGGAGACCGTCGAGCCCCAGAGACGGACGCAGCGACCGGCACTGCGGGCAATTGCCCCCCTCCCCTTGGAAAAGCAGTTATATTCTTTACATCTAAAATCTAAGTGTTAATTACTCCACTCAAAATGAGCAAAACCCCACTATTTCAGGCATATTTTTCAAAAAATTTCACCCGGGGGAGACCCCCGGCCCTACTCGTTCGCAATTGTATTAATTGCCTGTAAAATCTCGAAGTCAATGCTATCAAAATGCGTAAAATCTAACTATTTCAGGTCTGTTCACTCCCCCCCCCCCTTCAGGTCTCCCGAACCCTCTGGCTTCTACTTAAAGGACACTAAGGTCATTAATTTAAAGCTGTATATATGAGAACGGTTTTCCCCCCTTGGGAAACCTATCGGTACGCCACTGAGCATTGCTATTATAATCTTTCGTGAACTTGTCAGGACATTTTTATTTTTTGTTTTAATGAGAAGAGGTGAAGGGCGAGGCTTCTGGAAGACTTACAGATTTACTGGTTAAAAAAAAAATTATTAGGGGCTTAGCCCCCCCCCCCCCCCCCCGCAGAATTGTTCAGATTTTCCGCCAATGTATAAGGGGGTGGGGTATAAAGAAAATGGACCAGAAAGCCCCCCGGCAACATCCAGAATCATATAATCTGCAAACTTTTCTGAGTCCAACACAATTTTCAGAATGCGGTCTTCATATTTTGTATACTCAACTACCTATAGCGCCTGCACTATCTGCCTTGTAAAAGCCACGAGGCTGCCTCGTGGCTCGAACCTTACACTCTCTGTATTTATTTTATTATTTTGTAATTATTATTATAATTATTTTTATGCCTGTTCACTCTTTTGAATAGAGGATGTCAGATTGTCAGGTCGAGCGAGTTCCAAAACTGCCAATTGGGGGTTATTTACTACAATATACGTTATGCTATGTATCAAAATGAAGAGGAACATTTCTTCAAATGGTTGTACATTCTTTATTGCTCTACGCTCGAGATTGCATGAGATATTGCACTTAATGCAGAAAATGTTAAATGGGCTACTCCGATTGGCCCTTAAAAGTTAAATATACTTGCGCTTGCATATACTGTAGGCTGTGGCTGACGTCAAACCAACGCAAAATTACTTTATCAATGCTGTTTTTGCAAAATTAAAAAAAAACAGTTTAAAACTAGTTTTAAAACTAGTTTTAAACAGTAGATTCATTTTGTGCCTATGTTTAATTGTTTTAAACAGAAAAAAAACAGTTTAAAACAATAAAAAACTGTTGTTTTGTTCAAAATAATAAAAAAACTGTTTTTTCCAACCCTGGTCATGTGTCGGAAATCTTGCGGGCAGTAGTTTCCGATGGGTTGCTTACGCTTTGGGATATGGTAAGACATGATCGCAGATTCGTTGGATTTAGATGGTTGACAGACAGTTCGTCGTAGTTGTCCCTGTTAGTTGTTAGTTATCGTACCTTTAAGGCTACAGCCGACAGTGGGAATCCGGGGGACAATAATTGAAATTATTGTCCCATACTTTCAAAGAGAAAGTGGACATGGATGAAGTGTCCCCTGGATTGTCAAAAGGTTCGTAAGAGCCCACCTCAGGACTACTCCCACTATGTGCTCGTAAACTTAGGGAAAGTGGAATCCGATGGACTCTGGGTCGTCTTTGGCCTATAAACATGGTGCAGGACTGCATTGTATAGTGTTAAATTCACCTTTCCAACACATGGTGTAAGTTTAAAGAGAATATGCCATTACCGAGGGTTTTTCGCACACATAAACAATGCAATACGGTACTGACCTTATCCTGGAACCATAATGATACCCCTGTCACTTAGCCTAACCAGCATGGTTTAAAAAAAATCAAATTTACTGTAAAATACCCGGTTCTCATCTATAAATATTTTATCCCGGCTACATTTCTTTCAAATGCGATGAATGATAATGGACCCCCTTTTGTATGGAAATGCAGCATGGCGACTATACATGCAGCATGCTGATGAAATGACGTCACAACCCTATTTGTTTCAATTTTTTTTGTTTGGTTGGCGCTTGACCGCATAATCTGATTGGTTGAGGATTTTCCTATGGGGAAGAGGTCCATGAACAAGGCAATGGTCGAGCTTCTGAAAACATTGATAGATAACTGAAATTCATTAAAAATAGCGGTACCTGAACCCTGCAGCAATTGAAATGCCCGTGTTTCATGTGAGCCAACTGCGAAATATAAAAAGAGTATAATTTTTACCCTCTACAGCTCGTTGCGTTATAACGGGTTAGTTGACTATGCCAAAATTATACTATACATTATTCATAGAATGTAACATAAAAGTTAAAATAACAGTTATTGCATCAGAGATTTCAGCTATGCCACTACAGCAGTGCTGCAGCGCCATTGCTGAAAAATAAAAGGAAACCCCTTTTACGAGCTACAATTTGTAACGGTTGCTCCATATTAATATTGAAACACTGAAGGGAAAGAAACTGCATGTGATATTGAATTTCGATTGAGTATTTCGCCTTCAGGAGAACATGCAATTACTGCTCGACCGAACCTTATAACTTCAACCGTGTTCATCCCTTATTATTTTTCATTGAAAGACAATCGCATGATGGTGTTTGATCAATAATGGCAACCTCCTTCTCTTACGACTTTCGATCTATCGATTGAATTCATGGTTTGCCACAAAGGGTTCCATCATAATTTGGACTGTGTCCGGTCCTTCTGAGCTGTATAGGTATAGATGGATAGCTGCATCACCATTTCTAGTCTTGCTTCAGTTCGTTCAAGCATCCCTTCTTTAGGTGTCTGATAAAACAATGGCTCATTGGCTAAACCTTTTCCTCATCTTCTGCTGTTACAACATATAATCTATCGATTGTGTTCCAGCAAGTTTTCTTCTGTAATTTCCACTTTGTCGATCGATTCCTCTTCAGTTATTGCGCATCTCAAGTCTTATTTCAGGTTGTCTTCAAAACGCCTTCCTTGGTTGACCTCAAACATTTCTGCCCTCAACGCAGCCTTCAATTATAATTATATCTGCCGTCTCTCATAAGGGGACCTATTCATTTGGTTCTGCTTCTTTTTCGTTATTCCATGATCCATCATTGCTACGTATACTCTCTCCATGATAATAGTTTAAACATTAATTCTACAGATCTTTTGGTGTGTCTTTGATTGTAGTATACATTTATGCATTTATTTATTTAACAAAACCACCTTAATAAGGTGAACAGTACATTAAAAGAACTTCTTAAGCAGTACTACCGTTATTTGCATGATTGCATAAGTCTGGATCGGGACAAGTCTTTATAAATATAAGGGTGGGTATCATGAAAGGGATAAGAAGGAAAGAGTGGCGACTCAAAAGGCTGAGGGAAGTTTCACGGAGTGGCTTTCAATTACTGCTGACCCCAACCCCCTCCCTCCCTGGCCCCCACTTCACTACTAACCCCGCCAAAGCTGCTCTTGCTGGTTATTGGACATAGCGGCCCTTTGAAACATTGTGCTGCTCAACAGAATTGCATAGCTACGACTTTTCACATCCTTTATATCTTTTAACAAGTTTTATACTGAAGATGACATTGCATTTATACCTATAGTATATCTATACCCATCAAGGCGAAGAGTTTACAATGTTATTTATTGTTATGAGACGTTAAATAAACTTAACAAGTTTTGCCGCCCCAGTAATAGTAGTAATAGTAAGGCAACGCAGATATGATGTCTGAAGAACTTTATTGACAATTTATGAGCCATTTTATTTGTAGGGCGCATGGAAAAACTAAAAAAAGTGTCAAATTCTGGGGGAGACAGTGCATGATATTGTATATACGGTTCGTCAGCGTACATCTTAGGTACATAAGGAGAATTATTTAAGAAGTGGGTGTTCCATTTAGCTTAAAGGTACATTGAAATATCAATCAACTATACCAGGCTCCCCGTTGGCCTCCTCGGCTCCTCTTCCCCGCTCCCCCCATGAAGTAATTGAAATGCCGCCAGAGATCTCAAAGAATATAATATATAAATAGTCTTAGTGCCTATTGCTAACATTTTTTATTGCATGAACTTCAGGCTATGAACTGAAGGGATTTTAGCCGCAGATTATTACTACTTGGAAGTGACTTCTTAATCAGATGAATTTTATGCTCCAAAGGGACTGGTAATAAAAGTATTTTAACCTGTAATGTTGGCTATGTCAGAAAGATTTTGAAAATATGAAAAAGTGGATTTTTTTTTAATAAACCCAAAACCGCGCGTTGTAATATGAACTGGGCGCATTATATTAACAGTAGTGAATAGATTACTTAGTCCAAAAAACATCCTTTCCTTTCTAAGACGCAAGCTTTTCCTTGAAATGACTGAAATGAGTGGCAAGTGTATAAAAGGAAAATCCCTTCTTCCTATCATTGAAAATTAGATTCAGACGAGGTTTTCCAAAAAAAAAAAAAACCCCAGCTGTCTGTAAGCAATCTAAAACCTTTTTACTGGATTTGTGCCGGGATTTAATATTTTATACAATGCTGGTAATTCGACATTAAAATATAAACAGCAACGATGTGAAATGTTATGTAAATTATGCAGATTTTGGACCCTCTACAAATTCGCGCCAGCTATCTCAGTTTTTCTGTTCATGCCCCGTTTATTTCTCTTTCTCCAGCCATTCAACGCTCCGTTAGTTTTAGGGTAACATATGAATTGAATAATGAAATTGCGCTCAAAATTTAGCTGGAATCTTCCCATGATTTAATTTAATTTATTCTACGAGAGGACTTTGCTCGCAAATTGTCGCTACTTCTAAGCTGTTCATTACTTTCAGCTAAAGTTTGTCGCGGATATTCTCTCAGTTATTTAATGATTTCCTGGCCCTTTGAACCCCTTTTTCAGGTTCATATCGCCTGGTATGGATTATTATTTTCCAAGGACTTTTTATGGACCCAGGCCTACTTATAGCGGTACACAGGTCCCCTGTTCAATGCCAACGACCCCATGGATTTCGGACATTATTTGTATTGTTTCCGTATGAATTTTTGGTCATTGGCAAACTGGTATACGTTCTCGATGTCAACCTACACCGGCTACAAGCGATAATGGACAAGCTGAGACAAGCTTACCACTGACGCAATGAAACAGGCGAAGGCATGACTTAACCAAGAACCAGTCATATATCGCCTGGTTACAGGTTGACAACTTTGGTTTTGCATGCATTGGCTTAATAGTAATTTTAGTAATTTATTGTAATATTAAAGCACAGTTTTATTTGTAAACAGAAAATACTCCGGAGTCATGAACTACGTAGATTAGAATCGAACTTCATTTTGACCAGAAGGGGGGCTAAGTACCTGTTAGTAGTTCTAACTAGCTCTAAGTAGTCACACACTGACAGTGGCGGAGCGTGGGATAATTGCGAGTGTAATGCTTGCAAATATTTATTTAAGTTTAAAAAAAAAGAAAACATGCATAATTTTATATAGCATGTTCTATCTTCTTAAAAAATTTGAAGAAAAAAAAAACATTAGAATTCTAACGTGACGAGATTCTTAATTTTCTTAGACTGCGTTGATAAGATCATACTCATACAATATTATTTGTTCACGGCTTCCTATAGATTTCAACGAAGCTCTTAATATATTTTAAGGATTTGTTGAGTGTAATGCGGCATTGCACGCCTTACATGCACGCTCCGCCACTGCACACTGACCGGACTGCATAGAAAGCACTGTTATATGCTTCTTTCAGGAATTTCATTTCGAAAGTTTTTAGAAGCTGGAAGCAGGAAGCTGTTCAACGATTTTTTTACCATTATTATCGGAGTAATGCAAGTGTAGTAGGACTATTTATAACAAAATTTTGTGCGGGGAGCCGTAATTATGATGTGCTAGACTCGAGTGTACATAGACGTACTACTCGTATGGACGGGCCACCCACGTTTGGTCTGGTAATCACGGACCGTGACTCGGCCTAAGGTGGACATGACCGAGCCTAATGACAAAACCACACAACTCCTTATTTCTTATGATCTTCATTATTCCACGCACAGTAGCCAGGTACATTGGTATTTTATCAATACAGGTACATCAAAATTTGATGATGGTGGATTTGATTTTGGCAGAGTTTTCTTTACAGTCAAAAGTGGCGCCCTCCTCTGTATAAATCATTGTTGATGTTAAAAAACGTATTCTTTATAAGATTGTAGATGCAAATATGAAATTAACTGAAATTTTAATTCTTGTAGAAATAGTAAAAGTTATATTAATGGTTGTGAAATGCACTCGTAATGTTCGAAATTCTTTGTGGCCAAAATGTGTACACGTACTGTGCAGGTTCATTTATGGAAAACACTCACTAAAAATATTTATTAGGGACTAAAAATCCAAATTCCAACTTGGGGTTGAACGATTTCAGTCTGAACACTGAACCATTGCTGAAGAAAAGGTACAAAACTACTGAGAAGAATGTAGCCTCCAGTATAGAATGGGGAAGACCGAAGCTAAGAATAAATAAATTGGAAAGCAATAATACTCTCTTGTTGAGCAAGGAAGATGCCCAGAACAGTGAAAATGTCGGTGCTAATGATAAGGATAATATGGTGCTACAAAAGGAAAAAAAAAACTAAAAATATTATAAGTTATCGTGAATCTCATTAATTTTACCATCGATTAATTCTCCCTTGAATTTTTATTACAGGTAAGCACATACGTTTAATATGAAACTGTCTACACTCCCTTTGAAACTGGAACATAACAAATGTGGTAAGATCTAATAATTAAGCGAAATAGGCTACTTTTTGATAGCTTTAATAGTTTTTATTACCCTACAGATATACAATATTAAGTAACTTGTGCTGACACTGATTGAAGGAGGGAAGGGTCCAATTGTAGTGATACAGGTTACCTACGATGCATCGTATGCATCCGTAATTCCGTATAGAACGGAAACTATAGGCGTAATCAAAATGTATTCTGTCCTATAAATTAATTTGCTTTTTTTTACCTTTAGCTTAAATACGGTTGACCTAGATAGTACCATAAAAATAAGTTAGAATTAGAGTACATTAGAAGGGAGGCGGAATGAGATAGGCCAATCCATCTTACAGCTTGTCCAATCTAATCAACCACTACGTACTTCAACCTCCCAGACCCCCTCGCGCCTTAAGTATCTCACCCCATTTCTCGGCCCTCTTCAGGACATATTTTCATGCTCCTTTTTTTCTTGACCTCTTCCTGCAGTTTCCTATGGCTGAAAACTGACATTTTGTTTCCCAGTTCCGAATATACCTAGTGGAGAGTTTCTTTTACTTCTCCCACTCTCATTTATGGCTCTATGATCGCTATTTATAGAAGAAATTCGACTTTGTAAAAAAAATACACAGTGGGTGTGTCCGATCGTTTTAATAGTAAGGTAATATATATATATATATTAAGGCAAGAGTGTAGGGTCGTCGTATAGCAAGAATCTCCACGTCCAGTCCTAGCATATATTATTTGAAGTAGAACTATTATTAGCAATTGCTCTATCTGCTCGTGGGCAGCTTGTTCTGATTTCCGTTGAAGAGACAGCTCTCTTTATTGGCTAATTTATGTTCTCGTTAATTCGTTATCACTGCTCCGGAAGTTTCACTTGAGGTCCAAGCTGTATTGTCTTCTTTATGTGCAGCTGTAGCAGTTGGTTCTTCAGCAATTTCAGTACACTGTTACTTACTTAAATAGTTCCATCTAGTGTAGTTTCGACTGATATATTGTTTATGTGTGGCTTCAAATTACAATAGTTGCTTCTTGTCTTTCTCCAAAAGCTGGTGTATCGTATTTTAAATTAGTATACGGTATTAACTATTGAGAATGGTCCTACCAACATTCTGCCTGTTACTGGTTCTGAATGAGAAAATGTCTGAAAAGAAACTCTCAAATCGACACGGATCGTGCACCCCTATCCATGATCATAGAGAGGTTAAGGATGTCCTGGAGTCAATCATATACCATGCTGGCCCTTCCACCAAGAACCCTGTGTTTGTCGGTTCTAACGAGTCCATAATAGAAGATGGTGGGAGTGTCATGCTCAGAAACTCATTCTACTACTAGCCCGCTACTAACGTGGCTTCAGCAGTGACTGGTAGCAGTTTGGTTCTACCAAAGACCACAATCGTCCGATCTTCTATGAGCAGCATTATCGATAAGCCTGGCTCGGCCTCTGATGAAGCCCCTGGAGTCACCCCACTCTACTGATAAGATTAGCTGGGCTCGAGGCCTTCTGCCGCAGAGCTTCTGGGTTCTGCAACCGCTCCTACCAACGACCACAATCGTCGGATTACCAGATACTCCACATCGTAGTCGGCACTCGGCGGGTGAGCCAGGCTTGGGGTGTCCTCTGATGAAGCAATCAAGGTATCAAGGTCGTATTCACATTCCAGCCCACGCGCTGTCAACCGGCCGGCTCACGTGGGCCGCGCAATCTGCCCACTCGCGCGCACCACTCATCACCAACCGCCGGACCTGCTACCGCGTATCCATTTATTTTACCTCAGCTTCTGTCTTCTGTGTCATTGGCCCTTTGTCTCTTTGTCATGATTTCAATCTATTGTCCAAAGACTAGAAGCTTCTGAAGTCTAAACGACAGTGACAACGAAGTCTAGTTTTATGTCACAAAAAATTAAATTGTCTTGACCATCTCGGCCGGACTAATGTAGTGTATTATACCTTACATAAAATCGGGTTTAGTGCCACTAAAGTGCCAACTGCTATCCATAAAGAAACAGGCGCTTATCGTTAGCAAACTAAAAAATGTTACATTTGTTACATACTGCTATTTTATTATATTGAAAAATCTTTTGATTCTAACCCAACATTTTCCTCGTCTGTCATCCATAGGTACTTTCTTTACTTTATCACAATAAAGGGTGGGAGAAAGCTGCACCGGAAACGTTGAGGAGGAATTTTCTCCCCATTAGACGTCCCTTGACTCCCCTGTAATCCAGTTTCCGCCCTCATTCAAATGGAGATTCCGCTGCCCCCCTTTCCCTTTCCCCCCAGGGGGAGAACCGGCTTCTTTGTATTTTTATTTCCCCCGACGTTTCCAGTAAACACTTAGACATTTTTGTCGGAGATTAGGCTGCATTTTAAGGGGCCCATTGCAGCTCATTTTTTGAGTCTGTACAAGATTCTTCTAAGGTGAACCCACCCCTCTTTAATCTTTTTAAAGTGCCTGCCTGTTCCCTCTTTGCCGACTCAGAATTGTTATGTATTTCTACTTTGTGTGTTTCCTCTTTTACCATTTAATAGTCAAACTGGGAGTTACTTTTGCCTTTTGCTGTCCTATTTATACGTTATTATAAGAAAAGAAAGCTTTGGTCATTTGTGAAATTATCGATTTCGAGATTCCAGCGGATTTACACGTTTTGAGGCGCCAGGAACTGTAAAACGTGGCTTTTACGAATTGGTGTTAAATAGAGTAACGGAACCGATCAGGTTGCTTTACCAAACCAAGTTTGGGTTTTGAAGACAAATTATTTTTTGAAAGAATTATTTATAATCTATGCCCCAATAAATTGCATACCCTGCCATTATTACTGTGTAGTATGGTATTATGTCCTATACTATGTAGTCGTCCCATTTATCAATTCATTGCTTTGAGATAGGGAAAGTCGAGGCAACCGAAATTTAACCCTAGGACAATTCCTTACCGTACTTACTTACTTACTTAACGTGTCCGGGCCTACGACACGTTGATCCAAAACGTTGCAGCCTGGATGGCCTTGTCATTTGCTTCGGATAGATCTGCGTGGGACACAGCTTCGTCAAGTCTCGGGCAGACAAGGAGGTGGTCGTCGTCCTGTAGTTGTCCACATTCACAAGTCGGGTCCTTACCGTTGGAAATACTCATATTATCTATAGTGTTTCCTATACTAATTGACAAATAGGAAAACATATGGGTTCACTCGTGCCGGTTCTTTACTCGAATGATCCACAAATCAAACTCACCTGGCTCTTGCTGGCAGGATCGTCTTTAAACTCAACAGATTTCTATATTAAAATAAAAGCAGCTCAGGTATAAATAAAAAAGAACTATGCACAGACAGTGCAGGGCTCTTCGAGTTATATGGTGTGCCATAAAAAGCGCGACTTTATTGTCAGCTGTATATTTAATGCAATAAGTAGCCAAAAGATGTATTGTTTTGTTATGTGTGCGGACCCTTCTGACGGCTAGACTGAGTGCAGACATAGTTCAACAGGTTTATTTCCCGAAGAATTCAAATAACACTGTGTTCTATTCCCAATAATTAGTGGAGCCTGAATAGTGAATCAATATCTCATGTATTGCGTTATGCTTTTTATGGTAGTGGACATTAAAAACCAGTAACCAGTTGTAGCGCGGTACCCTTTTTTTTATTGAGTGGAAATAAAGAGAAATCCAAGTCCAATACATTTTTACTTCATCTTATTAAGGCCTTTCTTCTTCTTCCTTCTCTTCTACCTTTTCAATTTATCGATTGGTTTGCAGCAAATATTTCCACCTTGTAATCAATTCTCAGTCCTAGGTCGTCGCCTTGAGTTCGGAGTAAGTTCCCCATCTCATATCTTTGTTGACGTAATTTGCCCTTGGCGTTGGTGATGCCCTCAATGGTGCCTTCTGTTAGTGTTAAGGGGAATATTTACAAATTTTTAGAAAACATCATAGCGTGAAAGCTAATTATTAGTTAAAACTCGTTTCATATTGGTTATATTGGCAAAATCGCTCTTTGATCCCCTGTTGAAATATATAAAATTTGATAATACACAATGCATTTAATTATATGAGCTGTTGTTAATCTGTAAAATAAAATTATCTAAAAGGAAGAACGACGGCGTATTTCAGAAATAGGACTTACTTCATCGGCTTTTATCGATTAATTTGCAATAGTTCACATAACAAAATTTATGGTGTATTGTCACTGTTTACATAGTTTGGGACGTGTGTAAAAATAATTGTTATCAATATAAGGGCTCTAGACAGAAAAATTAAATAATTAGATCTCACCCATGTTTATTTTTATTATTATTATTATTTTTTTATTAAAGATTATTCACATACAAACAATTCAATGAATGTATCCGAATAACCTCTTCAGTCGCCTCTGTAGGTAATACCTGTGTTGAGTTACGACAGGTCACCGATCGCATGATGTGTAGAGACTCGCACAAGTACGAACAAGCTACCACTATGCCATCGAAGTCCTTGAACTTACTTTTACTTTCACGTCGCCTTCGCCCTCAAGGGGGGGGGGGGGGGGTGGGTGGTCGGCGCACGGCAGAAGCGTTTCCAGATAACTCTGTCTTCTCTGTTTAGTGGGAGAGTTGTCAGGTCATGGGGAGTGTCATCTTCGGTCTCCCCGAGGGCTACTGCCATGTTTTGGATACGCTTTAGTAAGGACGTTTCATCTCTCCTCTGGACGTGCCCCTTATACCAGCCGAGTCTTCTTTCTCTCATTTTCAGTGTGACATCAGCAGTGACGTGTTAAAAAAAAAAAAAAAAAAATCCCTTTAAGAGTTCTTGTCTGATCAGATGCCTATCCACTTGGCACTTCTCATTGATGTGGCGTTTATCTTTGAAGTACCTCTTCGTTTGCCACATGATCATGAGTCATATTTCAAGGATATCTTAGACATATTTTTTTGCCCATTTTTATGCCTCGTTAATTGTATACCTCATGAATGAAGAGGTCCCATGATTTCGGGATTTTTAACATTCCAAAAACTGATAGGCCTACTTGGTTCTTGATCTTAGACCTTAAAAAAATACGTATGGCCAATCAGGTTATTTTACAAGTAATTACGGTATATTAGGTATAAGGCAAACATATGCAAATGTAAAGCAGAACTAAAAAGAATGAACTGCAACAGACCAGTGGTTCCCAACTTCGGGGTCGCAAGGAGAGATCAATCTATTATCTAAAGCTTGGGAGTACAATATAATAATGCTTTATGTATTTAGCTTATGTCCAATGATTTGAAAAATCTATTATGCCATGAGTCGCAAATGGTTTATGACTCTCCTTGGTAGTTTGGGAACCTCTACAACAAACTGGAGTCCAACAAAATTATAGTTTCAATGATCTCTCCTACTTGTGCGAAGTGTACTATACTATGCTCATATAAAACGAATTCGCGCCGTTTAACAAACTTCTTTCGGTCATTAAAAATTGTAGGCTAAATTTCTGCAATAGGCTATTTTCGCATGTCAACACAGTTCAGCTAGGCTCTGTTCAGCATAAAATATGTTATGACATGGCCCAATTTATAATAACTGACGATAACACAATACAGAAACGTTCGGAAGTGGGGAGGGGCAGGCGAGTTGGGCCTGATAAGCCACCCCCTATGGTGAATAATCTGCAGTGTCAGAGCCCCCGGTTTGCAAAAATCGGGGCTCAACGAAAAAGGATTTGGGGGCAGGTCCATAAAAGGCAGGGTCATCAATCAATTAGAGTGCACCCCGCTACCAGGGTGATTGCACTGCACCGCCGCCGACGCCCCCCCCCCCCCACCAGGATTCCATTTATCCCGTCAAATTTTCATTTTCAAAATAAATTAATGCCAACATATACTGTATGTGAAGGACGTTTTTTAATCCGCTTTTCAAATTAATTTGAGTCAAAATTAAAATACGTAATCTACTGGTAAGTAAATTTGAGATGTAATAGTATGATACAGTTGGTGCCATCTCATCTTACGGTGTGATTAAGGGCGGTGCCCAACGCTTCTTGAAAAGTCTCGGGGAGGAATACTGGATGGCACAGCCATGTATTTGTAGGGGGCAGTGCCGTCCATTATTCTTTACCGATAATAGACCTGGTCTAAGTTTTACTTGCACGATAGATACGTATATAATAATATGAACTTTTTATGTAATCCTCTGGGCAACTCCGTTGTGATACCAGTTTGAAAGAAAGAAAGATTGTCTTTATTGCCCATAAGTGCAAATTTTAGGCCTTTCGGCCCACTCTTACAACTAACCCATAATAAATAATACAACTTTATATAAAAAATTATAAAATATTAAAAAATTAAAACTAACATACCCATAAAATGTACGTGACAAGCACCCTCAAACTTCTTTCATTTCTGATGGGGGTCCGACAGAGAGCTCCAAAGCCTCACCGCTAGAGAATAAAATCCCGGGACGGTTTTTCCAATCCCGGGATTCCGGGATTGGCTAGACTCAATCCCGGGATCCCGGGATCCCGAAACGGGATTATGTATTTATCTACCATGTATGTCTTTACTCTTTAAACACAAAGTGCCATATTTCACAGGTGTTTTTTGCAACAAAAAAATAATTAACTTGAACTTGAACAAAAAATTTAATGTCGAAAATTAAACATACCCTTTCTACACGTTTTGCCGCAAGTTGATTCTTAAAAATAATAGAACGTCTAGTGTTTCATCATTTAAACGGCTCCTTATTTTTGTGCCTATGTATGCCGCCGCCGAGAAAGCCCTCTCGGGCTCGATTGATGTTGGAGGGATGGTCTTCAGCCAAATAAACGCTTTCTGTAAATTTGTTCCTCGGGGTTGTTGCCCGCCATCATATATGTTCATTTCTTTTTTTATAGTTTTTAAGAGGTCGCATGAGTAATCTTCCTTCATGGGAAGGAGGCTCTGTTTGATTGCCTCCTCCAGCTCATTTTTCATGGTTACCTTATTTGAAACCGGAACAGGGTTGGGTTTGGGTATGGCTTGGGGATCCTTACCAACCATATGAGGTACCGGATCGTCTTCTGTGTTTGAAAGACCAACTCTTTTCACGAGAGACATTATTACTTTTCTGATGGTGGCTTTTGTTGGTTGAGCAAAAAGGGCAACTACTTTTTGGCCCACTTCATCAGCCTCAGGTTCATTTGCTGCTGGGTTTTGTAAGTATGCCAGCACTCCAGATAGATCGTTTCGCCGCCGTTCTGTAACCCGTTCCACTAAGGATTCAGTCATTGCAGTTGCAAAGGCCGTGTTTAATTTCCTTAACTTTTTGAACAGAAAAATAAGAGCCACATCTGCGGTGAATAAATTTGCGTCCGAACGACAGAAAGCTTCAACTGTCAACTTCACGGGCAACAGGACCTCTACCACCTCTGCAATTACATCAAAATCAGATTCCTCCAATTTAAATGGATGTTTTAAGTCGATTAAGGCCTTTTGGATGCTAGACTTCAGTTTGATGAATCGTTCAAGCATTGTAAAAAGGCTGTTCCATCTTGTTTTACAGTCCAGCAGTAAACTCAGGGGGGCTCCGTGTTCTGCAATCACATACGCTTCCAATATTGTGTCTACCTTTAAAGGCGATTTTTTAAAATATTTCACAACTTTCCTGACCTTACAAATTACTTCTTTAATGTTCCGAAAAGTTGTCAATTTAGTCATCGAAGGTTCTTGCACCGTATCGTCAATAATAAATTGCCCGTCCGTACCATCACCATCGTCTTCGTCCTCACTACTTTCATTCGAATCGGCCAACGCAGGTGGCGTCGTTTCTGTCGACTTCCTTCCGTATAAAACATCTAAAACTGCTAAATGAACACCATGAGCAAAACAAACTTGATGCTCAGCTTCAACCAACCTCCCGACCTTCAGCATAACATTTGGACCGTCGGTCACGATGGCCACCACGTCTTTCTTAAGAGAGATTCCAAATAAGTCTAAGCGACTTTCTAAAAGTATCAGACAGTTTTCAGCAGTTAGGGAAACTTTAATCCTAACTAAACCCAAACTCCACGATTTCTCTCCAGTATGAATGTTGACATTCATAAATCGTTTGTTTCCAGAAGAGGTCCACTCGTCGAATGTTAAACTGAAGCGTTGTCCCATTGCCTTATGGTGTGTCAGCTCGGCTTTTATTTTGGATCGCACAACCAAACTGTAGCTCATTACTTTGCTTCTAATAGTAGGTTCAGATTTAGGCAAGTTTGAAAAGCCCTTTGCCAGGAACAAATTGCGCAAGTCCTTAGATGTAACGAAAATCCTGAAGGGCATACCGTCAAGCGCTGTCATTCTAGCTAAAACAGCTTCTATACTTCCATCGTCTAGTGCTGGCAACATGTAATCGCTGATTTTTTGACGCTTGCTTGATGTAGAAGGGGAAGCTGTTGCTGGTGCGGCCGAGCCGCCGTCTTGTTTTTTTAGATTTAATTTATGTTTTGCCTCTAAGTGTACATGGAGGCCTTTCGTAGATCCTCCAAGAGTCTTGAGAATACTCTTACAAGTTTTGCACTGGGCACTTTTGCCGTCTGCAGCTATCAAGAAATGACTCCATGGAGACAATGGATCCGCATCTCTCTTGTGTTTAATAAACGAAGGATTGGGTTGACTCTAAAAAAAAAAATTAATTAATGCAACATCCACCTTACATGATTGTTAAACATACTACTTACTCAGTTCTCCAGTAGCTCCGAAAGAAACTTTTTAAATCTTATAAAAGACAATAATTATAGATAATAGGTTAGGGGCTAAGTGGTAGGTGTCGTTCCGGAGTCCGGACCTAAGATGATACTTATACAACTCCAGACTCTAACGATGCAGATGCAGATCAGAGGCAAAACAACCGAACGCTTAATAAAACCAATAAGTGTTTGAATATTTTACTTACCATATTGATATCGTTATCGTGATCGTCCTCACAGCACTAAATCAACAACTACACTAAATGAAAATGAAAGAGAATGAATGCAGGCAGACGCAGGCGCACCTGTTGACCTGCCGAATCGCTGACACTGCAAAAGTGCGAAAGCAGCCAAAAGTCACGTATACATGGTACTAATGGTGTATTGTACGATTTGTACGTGATCTTTCGTATTTTTTGTATAAATACACATAAAATGATTTCTGCCATTGTGTTTTTCTGCATTTTTAGCAATCCCGAAAATCCCGGGATTGTCCTGTTGAAAATCCCGGGATTTCGGGATCGAAAATTGGCCGGGATCCCGGGATTTCGGGATTCGGGATCCCGGGATTTTATTCTCTACTCACCGCCTGCCATGAAAAGGAAGAAGTTTGCCACTGCACGCTAACTCAGCATCTCACACAGCACAAACAATTCGGTGGGCCTATAAGCAAAATCAAGCTTGTAGTTGCTCTTAAAATAATTATATACAAATAAAAGTTGTTGTTGTTGTTGTTTCCAACGCCTACTTTCAGCATTTCTGCTTTAAGCAACCCTGTCAGCCTGGCGGGGGAAGTGAGTCTGTTTGTTAACCTGATCGAGGCACCCTAAGGGCAGACTCTTTCACCTCGGGGGAAAGGGGAGTTGACTGACAAATAAAAGTAACGTAATCTGATGCATTACTGTAGACAAATGACTATACTAAGGTACTCTGTTGTAAAAACCGTTATGGGGTGATTAACCCAGTGCTGAATCCTTATTGTAAGTTGAAAGTTTGGGCATATGTACATGGATACTGTTCCTTCAAACTTACTCCGCCACAGGGCAACATACGTTTGCACTGTACATTAAATGTAGAAAGGGTTAATCCATAAGTTAAGCGTGAGAAATAAGGCATGTGCATTAAATCCCGGCCATGCCTTGCAAGTAGTAAACAGCTCCACTGCTACACCAGGTTCTTCTGATTTGCCCAAATGGGTATATCGTACTATGCCTTTCCCTGTGCAGGTACCTACAACCGTAGGTTGAGTCGTTGTGTACTCGTAGGTGTAGTACATAATTATACCAGTACATTGATTCCCTCTATGGAAAGAAATGATTAAAAATGTACATAGATTACGCTGCTTGCTTTAGACGCAAAGTATAGTAGATTCTATGTAGGTTGTATCCGACCCATCGGCAGACCGAAGACAACCCTTGAGGAAAGAATCGAACAACTCGTCGAAGCACGAGAAAACAATGGCCGAGCTCAAGACGTTGCTGACCGACCGGGAAGAGCGAAGAGGAAGAAGAAGTATCCGACCTATCTACTTATCGTACTGTAGCAGGTTTTAGGACTCAAGTGTTTTGTAATCCTTCATAACTACCATTACCAAAATGTACTCCTTAAAAAAATTTTATACCTCGATTTAAGCCAAGCTCCAACTGAAACCTTTAAAATCAGAAAAGGTCCAGAAGTTTCCCATATAAAAAATCTTTCCTTTACCATTTTTTTTTTTGGAGAAATAAAAACATTATATAGAGGGAAAATATGCGAAAGAATGTCATACGCAAGATGCTCAATGTCACTGTAATTGGACTGAATTTTCTTTTAAGGGTTGACCGCCTTTCAATGTCAAAGCACTTCTTTTTCACCCCCCCTCCCCCCAAAACATCCTTCAGCTTCTTTCAATTTTGAGTCCTTCTACTTTTACAGCATGCTAACCGCACATTTTCCTTCTCCCCCCCCCCTAATATTTTTCTGCAATATCTCTGGCAACTTAAGGCCTTAAATGGAAAAAAATATGATAAAAGAGAGGAATTTCATAAGCTTTGTTATTACTGAGGACCGTTGAAACAGAAAAAGAAAACCAATATCGCCTGTTGTATGACCAATTTTATTATTTATGAACGTTTTGATTAAAAATGTCATGCTGAATCCCCTATTGTGGGCGCCCTTTTTAGTTTGCTGCCAACGAAAATCGTCAGTTTGGCCCTGAAATTAACTAATAAGTCAGGGGCGTAAATAAGCCCCCCCCCCTGAAAACAGAAAACAGACAACTTTTGCCATATAAATAAATAAATCAGGACTTTTTATTGTTTCTATTACTAAGCCAACCTAGCGGTGGCGAGGGCTATAAAGCCCTCTCTTACACTCAACTAAGTACCGCTTGTTTTACATGCCCTCCGAAGCATGGCCAGAAAATGTAGCCAGTGTGGGACTCGAACCAACAATTAACCAACATCTAATAAATAAATAAGGACTTTTTTTTGTTCAATTACTAAGCCAACCTAGCGGAGTAGCGGCTATAAGCCCTCTCTTACACTCAACTAGGAATACCCGGGACCGCCTGCTTTACATGCCCTCCCAAGCATGTCCAAAAAATGTAGATGTTCGAAATTAGATATCTAATAGATGTTCGGGTCACAACAGTGGGTGGTTTGGTTTGTTGAATCCAGGCCTTATTTGTGACTTTAGTATTATTGACAAATTAAATTATAATGTAAAATTTTCTTGTGACGTGACGTATTGAAAACACGTCCCACATCCCGTAAAATAATCCAAGCCAGCCCCTCAAAGAGTCCACGTATACCCGTTTTCTTACACTGCCCACAACTGCTTTTACCAAACGCAAAGCATATTAGAATTTATGTAGTTTGAATATGATATCATTTGCTTATAAATTGATACGAATACTGTGGCCTTCTTCAACTAATAATTTAATAAGGAGGATCCTATGCTTAAACAAACCCTTTGTCGATTTTTAATCAAATGTCAGATCCATATCTAACCGCAAATAAGTCTTGCTCAGTTGGATAATACAGCAGCACTTCTCTATTTTCCTCCTTGTCTCAAAACTATTGAACCGAAAATGCTAGTACTCTAAGTAAGTACAGTAACAGCGCATTGATAGCCAACGCCTAGCACGGCGTGTAATGATTAAACGTATTCTGGAATAAGATTAAACTATTCTAAATTAACCCCAATGAATATAAATATTCTTATGGGAGTTAAACTGGAATAAATCAATGTGACAGATTGTTGCATGTGCTTAACTTATGTATATCTTACTTTTTCTGCGCTCAGTGATAAAGTTCACGCAAAATGAGGAAAGTATGGACATGGAATGTTTTGATCCTGTACAACACTGTAAAAATATTCTTTGCACAATTTTTGTTATGTCTTGCATTAATGCAACAAGGTATAGTCCACGCAAAATGAGAAAAGTATGGACATGGAATGTTTTGATCCTGTGCAACACTATAAAAATATTCCTTGCACCATTTTATGTTACCTTGTTGCATTGGATGCAAGGCATAACAAAAATTGTGCAAAGAATATTTTTACAGTGTTGCACAGGAGCAAAACATTCCATGTCCATACTTTTCTCATTTTGCGTGGACTATACCAACATGACAAAAACAAAATGAATTTCGTCTCTTGGAAGAGGGCAAATTAACACTCGTATTGGGCGGCAATTCTACCGGCGAATTTACTTCATTTTGTGATTTAATATTTTTTGTTTGTTTTGTTTTAAGGAGACTATTATGTAGATACTTAACTTATCTATTATAAATTAAGTTATAATATGGTAGCAGACATAATTAGTAAGTCTCTACCATATTATAAATTAATTTGTAATAGATAAGTTAAGTATCTCCATAATAGTCTGAGACTATTAGTCTCCTTAAAACAAAACAAACAAAAAATCACAAATGAAGTAAATTCGCCGGTGGAATTGCCGCCTAAGGTTTAAATAATTCCCGGGGTAAGTTAGTCGTTAAACGCCTAGTCTTACCAGCTTGCCTTTCAGTGGGATCAACGTTTCGAAAAGTCGCCACGAGTCTGGTTGCTTGGTCTTTTGCATACTTGGTTTCAAATTTCATATTTACTGTGGAAAAAGTTGGTTTTCATATGTAAGTAAACCTTGCTATGCATAAGCTATGCATTGGTTATACATTTTCAGGTTGTTTCTATTCTATTTATTTGGACTGAAGTTTCTGATTCAACTCGCGCACAAAAGTTCACAAAACTCACCCAAAAAAAATCTATTTCAGTAACCTTTCAGAGACCTTCCACTGAAGCCCGAAAACCCGTTAATAAATGAGGGAAAAGGAAAAAAGTCGAAAATCAGAGCTCGAGAAGAAAATGAAGATGGGATTTCGGGACAATAAGAATGAATTAGAGACAATTCAAAGAGGGAATCAGCGGGGCTCATAAACCTTTCAACAAAAAGAACTCGCCAGCCAGCTACCCCTTCTGCTTTTATACTTCACCCCATTACTCATACACCTTTTCGCTGCTGGTGTGAATTACCTTTTCACAGGTCTGTATACCTGGCTGAGTGGGTCTAAGAGAGCAATCCATGCGTTCAATATTAAGTCCTGCATAAGCTACCCTTTGATTAAGTGAAAACGATTTTTTTTTACTGTAGTTACAATTTGTGTTTTGTTTTTATTTATTTAATTGGGGATACATACGTAGCGTATCGTGCTATGCATATAAGCCTCATTGGCCTTTTGTGCCCCAACTATTTAACACAAGTTAGTTGGACTAGCATCGCTTGCTGTGTTAATAGTCTATAGAGGCAGGTCTTCGAACAATTAGGAGCCCATTATCAGGGGAACGGGGTGACGTTTCGGGAGTGGGTGCTCCCAGGCGCGGATCTAGAATGAGACCAGGGAGGGGGCTGAGATTAAATTTCGATTTTTTTTTTTTTTTAAATAGGGCTGAAGTATTGAGGTTTTACGCAATTTTCAGAGCAATAAGGGTTCTATATTATAGGTAAGTAATACAATCGACCACAAGGGGGGCCCGGGGGTCTCCCCCGTGAGAAGATTTGTGAAAAATAGGACTGAAATAGTGGGGTCTTGAGGACTCTAATGGGGGGGGGGGGGGTACTATAGCCCCCATAGCCCCCCCCCCGTAGATCCGCGCCTTGGCGCGCCTACTCCCGATACATTCCAGGAAAAAGCGTCCTCCACAGAAAGTCTGTCTGTCGATTTGTTGCCGATATAAGCATTGAATATGGACAGTCATAAAATTGCCCATCAGGATAGGCTATATCAGAAAGTCTCTGAGAAAATCTAGTTTTCAGTATCAATTGTGGCCCTAAAGTCAAAATGTTTTTGGAAACTCGATGGTTGTTAAAAACATCGTTGAGTTTTTTGTGCTTCAATATTGTAATATTTCTGGCTTTTTCATGCATTCCTTCAGCAAACAAATTCTACTTTCTATTTTAAACAGAAAAAATGTCGATATATTAGTTTTTTGGCTTAAAGCAGAAAGTGGAAACTGTTTGCTGAAGGAATGCATTAAAAAAAGCAGAAACATTATTAAAACACAGAAAAAATCAAACTATATTTCAAACAACGTTACCGAACAAATTTAGACTTTAGGGCCACAGAATCTTACTGATACTGTATATCCTGATGGGCAATTTAATGATTCTATATTCAATGCTTAGATCGGCAATCGGTCAACCATTTTCTGAGAAGGGGGCAATTTCCTGGAACTCTGCACATTTGCGACATTTCACCCTTAATCCGCCCTTAGCTCGATAACGGTGCATTTTCGGTGGCACGATTTATGGATTATTTTTGCTCCATATTGAACTGGGAACACACCCTAGAAATTGGTCGCTGCTTGAGCTAAAAAGCCGCGGATATTGATATCACTCTTGAGGAGCTACTGAAAACAATGCAACATTGGGTTACTCATATTTTCTTGATATATCAATACGACGGATATATCTGTCGTATTGCTGAAGAGATGAGATCCAAAAAATTTGCTTGGTATTGTATTGTATAGTAGCATCCAATGTTGAGAATTTATGAAAGTGGGTCTTCAATAACACCAAAAAGTACTCAAATTTATTGTAGCCCTATAGCGTAGCGATATACATATATCGTAGACCCCCTATTTGCTTTTGTGTGCAGAGCCGAGCTGGAGCCCGTCTATATAGCCCTTGGTTAATAGAGACTCTGACTATATTGAAAATTCAAAACGTTACAAAGCTTGAAAATTTCATGAAAAAGATTGGTATGAGTGGTGGTAGAGGCAGGAGGAGGCGGGGGGGGGGGGGTGAAAGCAGCAGCCAATCAATTATTGGCATCCAGCCCACTAGCATCCTCTATGGCTACACCACTGATTAAACCAAGCTACATACGGCTCAGCCTCGTTGCTACTTACTTACTTAGCGCATCCACGTCGCGCTAATTTGCAGTCCAATAGGTAGCTACCGCCTACCTGGATGCTTGGATGGCTTTGTCGTTAGCTTCAAATACGTCAGCAGCTATGCATATAGTAGTCGTCTTGGGGCATACAAACATATGCCCCGGGTCGTGTGTAGCGGCACAGGTACGGGATATACCTAAGGTGACCAGATTCTGAGAACTTCAAATCGGGACGCATACGTGGGAAAGGGGGGGGGGGGGGTTCCGGGCCCCGGAGATAATAAACCGTCAGAGAAAAATGTGAAAATGTTGGTTCAAAATCACTCGTTTTAAAGCACTTTAGGGAATTTTTTTTTGGTACTTTTAGATCTTTTTAAAATCATCAGGAAAATTGGCCTATTTCAATTTACGGCAACTTATTCAAATCAAATAAAAAATATAGTTTAAGGCCATTACTATGGTAACTAAGGACGCTGTGAGGAATATGACATCCCCCCATGATCAAATTCATGGCACTTATGCTCTATATTTCGTTAGTGCTCTATAAATGCGTTCGTGCATCGGCTGTAAGTCAGCAAAAACGGTTTCGAACAGTCCCGACAAAATCAGATTAACACATTGCAATGAGGTTATCGAAGGTACTAACATTGCCAAAAAGTAGTAGAAACGCTTTCTTCTTGCCTTAATTCCAAACAATCTTTCCTGCTGTCAATGTGTCAAATACCAATTTTTAATGCTGCCGAAATTACACTTACCACTTATTAAACACAAAAAATAAAAATTTGGTACGTTCAGAGTATAAAGCAGATTCTACAGATTTTCCGGGCAACTACGAACCCGTAAGAAATCTTATAAAAATATATCCATAAATAATTAAATTATAAGACAGGTAAACCAACCACCATGGTGCATTGTAATAACCTTGCTGCCTTTGCGTCAGCTTCAGGGCGACTGTTTCCAGGGTTTCTGAGGTGAACTAAAAAAGCACAATTCTATTCTAGTAATTGAGAATTTCTTGAAAATACACTACTAATTAGTATTAAAGTACAGTACATAAACTTTGCAACAAATTCGTGCAATATAAGTTAAATAATAAATTTATAAGAATTATAAGAAGCATCGTGTAATTTTTAAAATTAATTAATCTGAAAATATAATATGTATATGGATTTTAAATTTCACGTCAAATTTCTCGTAGTTTCAAGTATCGTCGTTGCTCTTCAAAATTTCTGTAAGGGTGACCTTGAATTCGCCGATCCCACTCATAGGAGTCTGTTAGAGTTTTATTAAAAAGAAACTTCACCCTATGTCCAATGGCGGATGGCTCCACGGGGGGGGGGGGAGGGGGGTTGAGGGGTGTCATGAAACCCCCCGCCCCCTCAATGGGTAAATCCATAAGATAGTAAAAAAAATTGAAAAAAACCCAACTTTTCACCAAACAAATTAACTTTTATACTTACATACAACATGTGACTCCCTCCCTAAATTTTTCGCTGGATCCGCCCTTGCCTGTGTCAACGAAACAAACAGTAATGATTATTGAACGGCCCAGCCATATACAAATACATGGCGGAGCCGTGCAGTATTTCTTACCGAGACTATTCAAACTGTGATGGGACCCACCCTTAGCATAACAAAGTAACTGTAACTTTTGTTTAATTATTTAAAGGGTAATCGCGTAAAAACAATTTATTGAATGTATCCGATTAACCTCTTCAATCGCCTCGCTAAGGCGGGGTTTCCATTTACCTCGTTTGTGAAAGCTACCGTGATATTGACGTGGTAGCAGACATTAAAGACAGTCTAAAAATGTCTGCTACCACTTCAATATCACGGTAGCTTTCACAAACGAGGTCAATGGAAACCCCGCTTTTTTTTTCTTTTTTTTTCTTAAAGGTTAATCGCATACAAACAATTCAATGAATGTATCCGATTGACCTCTTCAGTCGCCTCACTAAGTTACCTAATAGGTACTTGTGTCGAGTTACGACACGTCTCCGATCGCATGGCGTGTAGAGACTCGCACAAGTACAAGCACGCTACCATCTGGCCATCGAAGTCGATTAGTAGTAACCTAATAGGTTTCGAGTTACGACACGTCTCCGAGTCTCTGACCGCAAAGTGTGTAAGACTCGCACAAGTACAAGCACGCTACCATCTTTCCGCCGAAGTCGCAAACTGATACTGACAGAGTTGGAATAAATCTTAGTTAAAATCTTTCGACTTTAGCATTTCCCCTGAAAGTTGGTGTCAATGTAGATTTATTGATTTTGAGGGCAAAAGGAAAGGGTAAGAAGCAATAATTTGGAGTTATGATGGGCGTGGCCGTTATTAAGAATAAGATAGTTGGCATTGTAATTATCCAAACTTGGTAATTACCGTTCCTCCCTAATTCTATTTGATAACGACCCCGAAGGCCGTTAGCCTTAAATAGTCAACTGCTAGTTAATAATAATTCAATTTTACATTGAATTAAGTGCAAATTCTATTACTTCTCGCGTCTAATGTCATTTGAGGTAAAGTCCTGTAAGTTACTTGCTAGTTCAGCGAGTTACACGACCATGTTACTTTCAGTCCCTTTTGTCTCATATTGTCATCAGCATTGCCTTTATCTAACTCTTCTTTTTATGTGTCTATTTTCATTGAAAACAAGGAAAGGAAATACAAGATTACTTCTTTTTTCGTGGTCTTCTCTCCCCCAATATAATAACTTTAACCCAATATCTTTAGATATGCGATTGTGTATTAGCGCATTACATTTCGGTCTCCATATCTCAGTAGACTAAAAAACATTGTGATTTTTTTTTTAAAGGTTAATATCGCATACAAACAATTAGATGGATGTATCAGATTGACCTCTTCAGTCGCCTCTGTAGGTTAGTACCTGTGTTAAGTTACGACAGGTCTCCGATTGTGTGGCGGGGTTCGCACAAGTGCAAGCACGTTACCACCTGGCCATCGAAGTCGATTTGTGCCAAGTACTACGCGCTTTCTAAACTGCAGAAAGTTTTTTTTTTAGCAGAGACCGCTCACTGATCTCTATTACATTGTATCGGCTATTTGCATACTGTAGTGTGGATGCAACCTAAGACTTCAAGCGATAAGTGCTTTCTTAGAACAAAATAATGATGTTGTCTATGGAGTAATGCTACTTTTAAGGCTAACAATATAGCTCTATAAGGCTATTTATATGACATGACCTAAGCACTAACTAGGTTTGAACCCCGAATCTTCCTCATATTTATAATTTAATAGCACTGTTATGTTACTTTGACTAAACCTTAACCTTTTGCAATAACACGATGATGGAACAAACTTCTCGCCCATTTCGGGAAACCTCTATTATTATATTGCGGTAAAAGCTTTTCATTTTGCAGATCTGGTAGCCTGCGGG
Organism: Psococerastis gibbosa; assembly: GCA_963971405.1. Classification (NCBI taxonomy): domain Eukaryota; kingdom Metazoa; phylum Arthropoda; class Insecta; order Psocodea; family Psocidae; genus Psococerastis; species Psococerastis gibbosa. The sequence continues at coordinate 30,564,065 of OZ020486.1, read as the reverse complement.
GATTTTCCAGAAACTAAACTAAAATGACTCTCTTGGTTGCGATAAGTATTTCCTAGAGCTTACGAGTAAGTCACGTCATTATCTCATGTGGAAAGGATATATATATAAATACAATGCCATCCCCAAAGCTAAAGAGAGACTACAATCTGAGTCAAAGATGGGGGATCTTAGATCTTAGAAATTATATTCTTTTATAGGTGGATTTTGAATTTTCCGTTCTCGTTTTGGCTGTGCACTGTATTTAAAAGTCATTATGTGGAATGTCTGTTAATATTGCAAATTTTTAATAATATTTTTATTTTTTGAGAATCTTTTATTGAGTTCATCTTTAAACTGTATAGGGTGATAAATAGCCCCCCCCCCCCTCCTTCAAATTAAGGGAGACTTAGAAACTTGAAATATGTATTTTCTGCCGAGACATTTGTAAGGTTGGCGGGAACGGCCCTAAAACCACTATTTGACGGAGAACTTACTGATACTTTGGTCGTTTCCAGAATACATCCAATGGAAAACCTCCAAATAGTTCATGTTCGGAAAGTGCTTTGCGATCATCGTACTCCATTTGCAACTCCGTGGCTTTTTGAGCTTCCGCCAGAATAATCAAAGTGACACACTCATTTCATATAGTTTTCGGATTTTGGCAATTTTAGGAGCCACCCTCGGTAGTAGGTGCAGTACCTGAAACAACCGAGAGGACATCCGTGGGATTAAGCGGTAAAAGTGGTGGGTTCCGGGGCGGGGGGGTTGACGTAACGATTACGCCGGTTTTGTAAAGACAATGTCCCTCATCACCGTGCTTACTCAGCTAAAGCCCTTCAACCGCACCACCGGAACCATTTTAGAATTAGCGACCAGCGTCATCTTTCCCAAATGGAAACTGACGTCGCAATCACCAAGTCAAGTACGCCGCGCAACTTTTGAAATTTAGGGTCTTTGCTGCTACTATGCAGTTCTAAGTTTGGATCAAGTAATTAATCTATTTCGTCAAAAATTCTTACGCATAATTTGTTACAAAATATTTGTAAATGTCTGCCTTCAGAGGCCGGGGAAATGCCTTGAAGTATACAAAATCAAACATCACATAAAGTATATACTGCATATCGTAGAAAAAAAATCATGCCCCTTATCAGAAATGCTACTCCAAAATTTGGTACAGTATATTATTCTACGACACCCATCGGTCACAACTATCGAATTTGATTTGTGGAAAAATCGGTTGGTGTTGGCGCCTGGAGGAATAAAGTGTTTGAAAACCTTGGCCAATCAATGACAGTTAGTGACGGCCACATATCATATGTCAAAATGTAGAAGAGTATTTCTTCTAAGCCATGCTACTTTTTTAATAGCCCTACTATATATATATTCTTTGTGGAATTTGACTATGTACATAAATTCTACCGATCACTGATCACTCATCTTCTCATTATCTTCTTCTTTAAATGCCTCTTCTAACGAAGATTGGCGATCATCATGGCGGGTTGTACCTTGGTGACTTCTGCTCTGGTAAGGGAAGTCGTGCTCTTGCCCGACCAGTGCTTCAGGTTATTAAACCAGAATGTGTTTCTTTTGCCGGGAGCCCTCAGTCCTTCTATCTTCCCTAGGATTATTACTCGCAGAAGACGATACTTTTCAATCCTCATGACAGTATGTTAGTTTCCGTTTCTTAACCTTCAGCAGCAACTCGACTTCTGTATCCGTTCACCTCAGGACCTCAGCATTAGGGACACAATCTCTCCAGGATATGCACAGCATTCGTCCGTATACCTGATTCTTATTCTGTTCTCCATAGCTTGTGTTAACGTCCATCCCTCTATACCATATAGAATGATTCACATTATAATCCTCCTCATTATGGAACTCAATGCCCACTGAAATACGTTCTTCCACATCAATAAAAATTTTCAGGTAAACCTACTCGAAATACCCAATTGACCTTTAGGCATCGAACAATACCTAGTGAGTGAATGAGCTAGAATGGTTGTGTGAATGAGAATATTACTTACAGTCTGTTATCATACTATTTTAAATAAATAAATAAATAAGAAGTACTTTTTGTTCTATTATTAAGCCAACCTAGCGGAGTTAGGGCTATAAAGCCCTCTCTTACACTCAACTAGAAAGGCCCGGGACCGCCTGATTTACAAGCCCTCGGAAGCATGGCCAGAAAATGTAACCATCAACCTTTCGGGTGAAAGCCGGAGTCCATACCACTACTCTACAATCTACATGTCTTGAATTTAAACAGTTAATTGTAATAATTGTAAGAGAGGGCATTTAACCCTAATATTCGCTGCGAACATTGTTGTCGTTGTTTTTTTTTCATTAAAGACAAATATTATTATAATTCTAGCTAAAATTATTTTCCGTCTATTCCGATTCCCCTTGTTTGTCAGGGTTAACAAAACCGGGGGGAGTTAGCAGGGCAGTTTCCAAGAAGCAGCGAATGTTTGACCATCCATCAACTCCATCGGCCATCAATCTCCGCTCTGCTTATTCCGCTCCAACTGGCCCTGCTCTTGACGGCCTTCAATCCATCAATATAATTTATTAGACTCCATTTACTGTTGAACGGGACCTGATTTGACAGAGACAACTGAAAACACTGCAGTTATCACTTGTACCACAATACAACTAAATTTAAATGGCAATTGAGTATTGAGTATTTATTAATTAATTAGAAACATAATACAATCACTAAATATCAAAGTGCCACACTAACTGCACCATGAGAAGGGGACTTGCGTCGTGGCCGTATCTTTTTTTTCTTGTTCTTCTTCTGCTTCTTCTTCTTCTTCTGGCTCTACAGCCCTTGATGAGCTTGGGCCTGCTCGGCAACATTCCTCCAGTCATCTCAGTTTTTTGCAACGCTCCACCATCTACGGACTCCCAACTCGCGTAGGTCAGTTTCAAACTCATCCTTCCCGCGTTTTCGAGGAGAGAGAATTTACAAACGATGTAGGCAAGGTTCCCGATAGGAATGTTTACCTTGTGTGCTAGTTGCCATCAGTAGCCTTCTTAGTTCCAAAGTAGTTGCTAATCTCGTGAAAATCTTCTTATGCAGTGAAGGTGAACTGTAGTAACAAGACGACGCCGTCGGCATTAACCAATAAGCACAACAGCAGTGATGGCAACTTACGGTCATTGAATCCCAGCACATGGTCCTTAAATTGAGTTCACTACAGGTATTAGTGGGTGGCTGTGGCCTGTTCTTTTTATAAACTGTGTTCAGTCTACAGTAAGTAAGAAAGTAAATATATATCAACATGCTACAATTCCAGTTTAAACATTTAAACTCAGCACTAAGTGTTTCTACGGGGACTTGTGTCGCTGAGTATTATGGTAGGGGGGAAAAAAAGTAACATAGTCCCCGTGCTTATTCACTTTTGTGTGAAGGCCTAAAGCCCTGAAAGGCCCTGAAAAATGAGCAAAATCTTGAAATTGTGGTATGCGGGGGGTGTCAGCAGTATCTCGCTAGACCCCTAAAAATTACTGGAAAAAAATACCTTTCTGTCTAATAAACAGTTTTGATGAGAAATTAAATTACTATTTAGCTATTGTGCTTGGCCAGGTCAGAAAGTTAAAAAAACTCAATGGGTTTCGGTTCAATTAGGAAAATTGTTGAGTCCCTGAGGATAGGGGGAAAATTGAAAAACACGATTGTGATTTGCGATACGATATTTTGACTGATTGCCTGAAAAATCAGGAAAAACAGAAATGGCGGCGGGACACGAATGTTGTGAATAATGCATGTAACTCAAATAAATTACTTGCAGTTCACATAAATTACATACATTACTCCTATATATCTGTTCGATTCTTTTTTCCTCGCTACTATTTATTAATCATGTGGGATTTTCAATTTTATCGTACATAATTAACGTTTTGTTAACGCGTGTTTTTCCATTTTCTACTTATGCATGTACTGTAGCTAGCACATTCCATTATACAATTTATGAAGTATGGATTGTATGGGAGCAATACCATTAAGGCGGGGTTTCCACGGACCTCTCATTGCAGAATGCAAATGACATTGACGGAAATTTTTGCTTTACTCTATGCCATAGTTAAAATTGATCAATGAAGTTAAATCACAAACAAACAAACTAAAATTAAAAAATGGCGTCATGGGATATGTTAAGTACAAACATTTTAATAGATTTCTATAAAAAGAAAAATTCAAATTTCCGTCAATGTCATTTGCATTCTGCAATGAGAGGTCGGTGGAAATCCCGCCTAATTCTTGAATGTCTGCTACCACGTCAATATCTTTGCATTCTGTAATGAGAGGTCGGTGGAAACTCCGCCTAATGTGGTGAGGAAAAACGTTTTCCTTTTTTTACTGTTATTCATGTATCTTAATACGTACTGTCGGATCATTAATTTATTGATAATTGAACACTTTGTATATTTATTATGCTTGTTATACTTATAAAATCAGCTTGAGGCCGACTGTTTCTGGGGTTTCTGAGGTAAGGCGGGTATTCCACATACGTCAATCGTCAATGAAAAATTGAAGAATGACGTTTTAGCAGACATTAAAGACATACTAAAAATTCTGCTACCACGTCAATTTACGTCATTGTTACGTCATTTTTCAATTTTTCATTGACGATTGACGTATGTGGAATACCCGCCTTATGTAGAAAAGCAAAAATATATTCTAATCCAGTATTTTCTTGTAAATACACCATTAAGTATTGAAGTACATAAATTACAATATATTGTATATGTATGTATATGAGTAATATATAATATACAGTACAATTAAGTCTACCAAACCCCCTCCCCCCCTCCCCAGTTGACTTCTGACCCTTCTGACTTTAGCGACAGCTAAAGATCGAGTCGTTGCCGTTTTATTTTATAGTTTTTGAAAATCCGTTATATACTGTAGTCTATTGATGTGAAGCAGCTCGAGAGACAACAGAGAAATATGTCGTAAAGCGGTAAGGCATTAATGTTGCCGTCAAAAGGGACTATTACGCGGAAAAGAAAACATTAGATGGGCGGGTACAATGGCAGCATTTCAAAAGTGCTGAGTCGATCATACGATAACGGGCCGTCGTATTGTTTTATTTTAACTACCCCTGAAATGGCCGCCACTCACAATGGAGGGCAGTGTTGTTAGGGTAGTCATTTTGTGTAATGATGATTTTGATAGCGATACAAGTTCTTTTAAATGTGTTATTACTGCTATTGTGGTCGAGAGAAAATATTATTGCTTATTAAGGCGGGTTTCAACCCATTATATGTCCAATATTGAAAATGGCATTGCATACGGTATATCCCATGGAAACCCCTGTATGTAGGTAGTTGTCGTTGTAGGTTATGGAGTGTTATGGTCTTATTTTACCATATAGGAGGCAGTACACATAATAGAACTTAATGATTTAATATACAATGTATTATAATATTATAAATCTCATTCTTGTTGCTGCTCTCTTCTATTTGGGAGTTGTTTCGTCTTTGTCTGGGAACTACGAATTGTCCTCTAAGTCGCCGTTACAAGTCTTTTATCACTTCAGGGAGCCTACCCATCAGGATAGTCTAAAAGACATGTAACTAGCACTCTGATTGGCTAATAATGACGCACAATTGATGACAGTAGGCTGTATAGGTACACAGGTACGCTCGTGTATTTCCTCCAGACCTAGCTGCCCAGAGTGAATCATTATTATGCCATTTAGGACAATTGTCAGCACAACAGGAGGCTAAATCGCAATGTTGCATAATGTACTAATGGCCAGTATATTGTGTATAGTAGACGTGTTTCCATGGTAACGAAGTACCAGAAGAACTCCCCATAAAATTAACATTGGTATTTTCATAAAGAACTGTTGTCTGTTGATCTTGTCAGTCGCTTGCAAGCAAATCTACGGATCAGAGGGGGGGGGGGGGGGTGGTGAGAGCTAATTTCCGGTCAAATTAAATAGTTTCATGACTATTATATTATTCATATTTTCTCTCAATGCTGTTCTGACCATGGTTTTGACAACTATAGTCAGTAGCTAATATTAAATTGACTTAGGTTGAAGATTCCACATGGCCAAACTAGGTCTACTCTCATGAATAAATTGTTCCCTTTAAACCCATTTGGAAGCATTATAGCCAATAATTAATTTGACCTAAAATATCATTTAAAAAGTAAGTAATTGAAGAGTTGATTAGAACCAAATGGGGCCAAGTCCAAACTAGGACCTGAGACACAATGAAGAACTCAAAATTTGAAGTCCCGCAGAGTGTTGGAGGATCTTGAGAGCCGTGAGTGTCCAATAACTGGATAGAGAGCTGCGGCGAGGGTGTGGGAGGACAAAACCTGAGGCAATCGTCCGCCAAGGAGACCAAGACGTCGATAGCCAGATTAAGCACAAGATCGAACAAGAAAATTTCGTGGTCCGGGCCCAATGGGAAGATGAGCCTCACCGCCGGCATTAAGTCAAATTAATTAAGTTAAAAATAGTCAGCAACCCTATGCATAGGAGGATATAAATTTTTTCGGGCAGGGGGGGAGGGTGGCAAGTTTAAAATTTTGCTGATGGTGCACCTGCAACTGCATTGGTGCCAGTGCCGTGGCTCTGTAGTCTGATTGGTCGTTTGTAATTTCAATTCTGCCAACTTATACAACGTTTCAAGGGACTTGTTCTGCATTATTTGATTTAGTTTGTCAAGAATCTCATTCTACACTCTCTAATGCTTGGTCAAAAAGTTGGCTAAATCTGCCAATGACCCTACATTACATACATACCAGTCATTAATGCAACTGATGAGCATATTCCTATTCATATTCCATCTGACGAGGCATCAAATAGAAGCAAAAACAAAAACCAGTTGATGACTGAGATTAATAATCTAAACCAGCTACTAGAAACGAGTAATGGCGAGAAGAGGAAGTTGATTGCCCGGAATGTTTCTCTGCAAACAAATGAACTTCAAATGAGAGAAACACTTCGCTCAATGGCTGAAACAATTCAGTTCCAAGAGGATCAACTGCAGCAGTCAACATTAACCATTGGACGACTACAGGACGACTTATCAGAACTGCAGAAACAAAATGCTGAACTACTAGAGGAGCGCTCCTGTGATAGAATGTTACAATCATAGTTCGTTCAGCCTGAAGAACCCAGTGGTAACGATTTAATCCATAGAATTAGTGTTATAGAAAACAATGTTAGGCAGTTGATGACAGCTTCGGTTAACAAGAATAAAGTACAGAATGAAGGAGTGATGTTCGCCGGAACAAATAGTGACGGCGTGCATAACAATAACAAAAACCTGAAAAAAAACATGGAACGACAACATAAGAATGACAGCCATGCTTTTAGGGGTGACATGAGGAAACAATCACAACAGAAACCTGAATTCTCCAAGCCTCGACCAGAGAGCCAGAATAGTAAACAGCCCACCAAAGTTGAGTATAGGTCTCCGTCAAAACCAAATGTCATCCTCGGTGACTCCATTGTCAAATTCTCATGGAAATTTTTAGACACTCGCTCTTGACAGGTTAATTGTTCTCCAGGGATTGGCATGAAAGGCCTCCTAGAGAAATTGAAAAATTTAAGGGGCAGTTTTGAAAAGGTTAAAAATGTATTTCTACATGTTGGCTCTGACGATCTGTTTAGTCATGTTGATATACGTTCAGATCTTCAAAACTTAATAAAAATATGTAAAAGCAAATTTAATACTGTAAAAATATTTGTTAATAGCGTATTAAAACGCAAAGATACTACTTTTAAAGTACTGCGTAAATTTAATAAAGAAATCAATGATGTCTGTCTGAAACTAGGTGTTATTTTTCTAGACGCAAACTTTTTGCTGAATAAAAATCATTTTCACGTTGATGGAATCCTTCTACAAAAGAATGGGACAATGGTTTTTGCTAATTTTCTAAAAAACATGCAGCGCACTACTGCCAACCTAAATTGGACATAAACCGGGAGCCTGTTGACGCCTACAATAATACTGAACGTAGGGTGTTAACGGTGCTTAATCAAAATATGCGTTTTGCAGAGAATAAAAAAGCTCCATTAGAGTCGGTTCTGAAAGACTTTAACCCTGACCTGTTTTGTCTAACTGAGCTTGCCCTATATGTGTATGAAGTCGAACACTATGGAGTAAATAACTACCAATTGATTTCATCATACTGCAGAGTTGGCAATCGGGGTGGTGGTGTGGGCTTGTTTGTCTTAGATAAGTACTTTTTGGACTGCAGACCGATTGACATCAGCTCTTATTGTAAAGAGAAAATACTTGAAGCGGCAGCTGCTTATATCTCCATAAATTATAAGAAAATTATTGTTGTTACTGTTTATAGAACTCCCTCTGATCTAAAAGCTGATGTAGATCAGTCAATTAATCTACTAACCGAACTCCTTGAACACTTGTCGAATTTGGAAGAGGGCATCATTGTGATTGGGGACCTTAACATTTGTTCTCTCAAGGACAGCTATAAAAGGAGGAGACTATTGGAATGCATGGTCATATATAACCTTCATTATGCTCTCACGGTAGCTACACGTATCACTGATACAATAGCTTCGGCTATTGACTGTGTCATTACGAACATAGACGAATCCCTATATAGAACAGGGACTCTCAAAACTGGTCTCTCTGATCATGATGCTACCTACTTCCAAATGTATTCTTTAAAAAAGCAGAAACCATTAAATATCTATAGGTATAACATGTCTGAAGAATCTATTACCGATTTTCAAAGGATGTTAACAGAAAAGGACTGGACAGAGATACTGCAGTGTCAAAATGCACAGGAGGCCTATAGTGTTTTTCATAATACCATTGTTTGTGTTTTTCAACTATGTTTTCGACTGATGAGTATGAAACCCTTAAACAAAAACAAAAATTCTTCAATGCTTGATCATGATATTCGTCAACTTAAGGCTGAAATTATTCAACTCAGTGACAGTTGCAGGTTACTTGGAACTGCTGAGTCTACTGATAGACTAGGATTGCTAAAACAGGAGTACACGAGTAGACTCCATACATATAAGAAGCACTGTTACGATAAAAATATAGCTAACTCAGGCAACAAGGTCAAGTGCGCCTGGCAAATCGTTAACAATGAAACTAGGAGATATAAAAACATTAGGAGAGAGGCTGAAATCAGGGATGACTCTGGCCAGGTTGTTGATTCAATCAGAGCTTGTTCGATATTTAATAAATATTTTCTATCGGTTCCTAATAATGTATTATCTGCTATAGAGGGTCTGCGAGGTGGTCACTCCATGGGCTCTGTTACAGAGTGTGTAATAAACAAAAACATATTCATGCATCCAGTTACTGAGGAAGAAGTCTTTACTTGCATTCACAATCTTAAGAACAAAAACTCCTCGGGATACGATTACATTTCTAACAACCTTTTGAAGAAAGTTGCACCTTCCATTGTCAAACCTCTTGTCCACCTCTTGAATCTGTCCATGGAGCAGGGTATCTTTCCTGATGAATTAAAAATTGCCAAAGTCACTCCGGTCTATAAAAAAGGAGATCGTGATCAGGCTAAAAATTATAGACCAATCTCAAATCTTTCCTCTATTAGCAAGGTATATGAAACGTTAATTCTTGAAAGATTGTCTAAATTCTTCATAAAACTCAAGATACTATCACCTAATCAGTTTGGATTCCTTAAGGGTAGGTCTACTATAGATGCTGTTACTGCTATGGTTGAAAAAGTTATTGAGGAGATGGAAGCTGGAAATGCTGCTGCATCTACCTTTCTCGACCTTACAGCTGCTTTTGACTGTGTGGATCGAGGGTTGCTCATGAAAAAGCTTGAAAACTATGGGATTCGAGGGAAGGGTTACGACTTGATGCATTCGTACCTGACGAATAGAAAATAGTTTGTATCACTCCCTGATACTAATATTGAGGCTGACAATAATACTTCTATGCATCTACCTGAACTAGATTTGATGGATGTTACATTTGGTGTCCCGCAGGGCTCTATATTGGGGCCATTTTTGTTCCTAGTCTATATTAATAGCATTGTAAAGGATAACTTTGTATATGCGGACGACACAACATGTCTTACTGTTGCTCCTACACCTAGCGACCTTGAGCTCTCCATGTTTGTAAAGATCAACATGCTTACCCAGGAGCTAGCAACACACAATCTGATGGTTAACTCCACAAAGACTTCTATAATGGTATTCAAAACGAGGCAAACGAACAACCAGCCGGAACCGTGTGTTTTTGTGGAGAAGAATATGCTAAATAACGAATCGAGCGTTAAGTTCCTGGGCATGCAAATTGATTCTCATCTAAAGTGGGTTGACCATATTGACTTCATTTCAACCAAAATATGCTCTGGTTTGTTTGTACTAAGGAACATTGTTAAAGTATGTGGTGCTGCTACAGCTATCTCAGTTTATTATGCACTAATTCAAAGCCACATTACCTATGGGATTGAGCTCTGGGGCAATTCTAGTGCTGGCAACCTGCTCAGAATTTTTAAACTCCAAAAAAGAGCTATTAGGTACATTGTGGGAATTAATCAAAGAGAGAGCTGTAGACAGCACTTCATTGACCTGAGCATACTAACGGTACCTAGCCTGTATATTTTGCACGTGGCTGTGTATATTCACGAAAATTTAAGCAGTTTCCTGCGGGTAGAACATGTCCACAATCATGGAACGAGGTCAAGGTCAAACTTGGTTGCCATGCAACACAAAACCCGGCGGTACGAATGTAAGCCGTCTTTTATCGGTGTGCGCATATATAACAAACTGCCCAATTTAATAAAGACAGCCAAGAACTTGGCAGAGTTCAGAAGGAGTTTGAAGTGTTACCTTATTCAAAGGACATTGTACAACATTCAAGAGTTTTTTGAATAGGGAAGCACTTTGAACTTTTCTTTGGATTCTGTTAAGTTCTTGACTGCATTGTACAATTTAACATTTATTATTTACGCTATTGTATTGAAAATCGGTGCAATATAGACTTTCTATTCTATTCTATTCTATTCTATTCTATTCTACATATACAATGCAGGCTAGTCTTATGCAGTAACTCAAGAAAAAACGCCGTATCACAACATCCCATTGAGGTTTATTGGTGTAGGTTAATGCAATGGTGTAATATTATTTAACAAAGGGTTGGTTGGACTTGCATTCCTTGTTGTGTTAATAGTCCGCTGTCAGGGGAATTGGTTGACGCTTCGGGAGTGAGTGCTACTCCCATCATCAGGCTTAGTGCGAAGGACTGATGGTTGAGTCCTGATGCAACCCTAATGAATATATATAATAAATAGGAAATATAAGTCCAACTAACCCTTTGTTAAATAGTCTCTCTTGACCAATCTCTTGACCACTCTCTATTTGTGGTGTTGCGGTCAGCAACATGACTGCCAGCCGCGTTTTTCTTACTGGTGAAAGTAAGGCATCCATAGTGGTCGGGTGGGCCGATGCCCGGCGGTAAATTAGTCCAATTCTCTGCTGCCAACAAGAATGTGCAATAACTTACTGTATGTCCAGACTAAGCACAATAGGTAACACTAATTATTCAGCAAAATAAATAAAGAGTAATTAAATGCCCATTCCCGCAAAATGAAAAATTCCCTTCACCGATAAAAACAATGATCAGCTGCTGATTAAACAAAAAAGGCTTTCATTCACCCTCGTATATACCATAACGTGGACAAATTAGGCTGCCCACATATCTGCACGTAATATAAATAAAAATTGGCTGGTGTTTTGAAGAGAATGGTGGAACGAAAATAGGGAGGGGGTTTATAATTGGAAGAATGTCAATACGTCAATATCCATCGGGGGACATGTCCATTTTCATAGCCCCCCCCCCCCTAATTTCAATACAAAAATCATCCCTTATTTCAAGCACCCGGGGTTAGTTATCGAACACTCCGGTATGCTCTGTGTAGGATTAAAACATTTTCATTTCTGTGTACTTTTATATAAAAGGCATTAAGGGATAGATTTCAAATTTTTTGTAAACATAAAAGTCATGTATTTTTGCCGAAATTAAGTTATTTTTCGTTTCACAGTCGCAAGCTTATAGACGTCGTCAGATGAAAAATTCATAAAAACTGCAAGCTTTCTCCAAAAGCTGCCTATTAACCCGACTGAAAAATGTCATACAATATAACAATATCCGTATCCTAAAGATAATAAAAATAAAAAACTTTTTTGCAACACAGTAGGCTGTGCTACCTTAATAATTATGGAAAACATTCTTTTATGCAACTGTTGACCAAATCAGTCAGTGTAAAAACAAGTCTTCCTTCTACAAAATTCAATACAATGTAACTATGTCCAACGTCCTAAGAATATAAAAATAAATACTGCCAACAATTAGATTTTCAATTAATAAAAAGAAGAACACCCCCGGATAAAAAGGGTAAGTTATTTACCGACCCGCATAAAACTTTCAATAATTACGTTCAAACAAATGATTAGAAATACGGCTTCAGAATTAGGGCAAACGGGTTAAAATGGTGAACATAAACAAGTGTCTTGAGTCAGCCGGGATCAGCAACAATTCCTTTTTACAGAGGCCTTAGATTATTCATGTCCTCTTCAAATAAACAAAGCGTCCCTGCCTAAGATTTCCTTTATTTACTTTCTAAAATGCCGGTGCTCTCCATTCTCAAACCTACACAAACTGCTCCTTCTTATGTTTGTCAGCAGTAGCGGTTAAGACCGTGTAATTTACGGGTAGGGATACCTGCACAGCTATTCTCAGGTCCCAGTTAGCCCTCAGCAACACATCACGCTGTTTTTGCCAGCGGTTTGTTTTTGCTATTGGGAATGTCGTGCAAGTATAAGCTGATAGGGCGATAGCCGGAATCATTTATCTTACTAACGTTTCTGTGCTTACTATTCTGTAAGACCAGACACTCCCGGATCTAGGATTTTCGTTAGGGGGCGGAGCGTAGACTTCGGGGTCATGGGGAAATAAGGCCCTCTCTCCCTGAGCTAAGTTAAGTGGTTTAATAAAGAATAGAAGTGGCCTTTGTATATTCAACATCATCAATAATCAGCTGCAGTTGCCCGGGTGTAACAGCGAGCCCCCTCCACTCCCTCCTATGTCTCTTCTGATTTTTCAACACTTCTTCTGCTTCCAGTCACACTCATCTAAGATCGTCCTCATTCTGGGACGAGGTAACACAAAGCTCCAAGACATGTAGAGTAGTGGTACGGACTCTGGCTTTCACCCGAAAGGTTGTTGGTTCGAGTCCCACACTGGCTACATTTTCTGGCCATGCTTCGGAGGGCATGTAAAGCAGGCGGTCCCTTCTAGTTGAGTGTAAGAGAGGGCTTTATAGCCCTAACTCCGCTAGGTTGGCTTTGTAATAGAACAAAAAAAGTCCTTATTTATTTATTTATGGATCGTGTGTTCGCATCCCTCACTATCCAGTTTTTCTTTGATTTTCGGATATATTGTCCCGAGGAGGTTTCAACCTAAGTCCATTTCAATGATTTCATGCTAAACATTGATATCCCTTCATGCGATTAGGTAGCCCGCAGACTTGTTGAGTTAGATAGTTGTGTGTAGTTGTAGGAAGGTATAGATCGAGGGTTGGAGTCCCATATTGTCTAATTTTTTTCGTGATTTTCTATTTTCCGATATACATTATATTGCAAAACGGATGATATTCGAACGGACTAATGAAACCAAAAAAGTATAGGGTAACTTTTCCATTTGGATTATTCGTTGGACTTATTCGGTACTAATTGACACAAGCCCTCGAGTTCGCCTCGAGTACCAGCGAGAATAAATGAGCCCATCCGTCGCCGTCGGGTTTAATTTGATTTTCAAAGTTGTAACAAATTGGAGACGTTTATCGCTTTCTTTGTTGACTTTGCTGAGAAGACTTTAATCTAGTATCCATAATTGACAAACTTGGTACTTATACTGTTGTATGACTAATTTCGAAATAGATTTCTACAGAATATAATTAAAAGTTAAATAGAATTGGAGTTCTTCGCATAATTTCTAGTAATGTTGTTAGGTTTTTGCCAGTTAAGATTGGTGTTGCCTGTTGGCGGTGTATGAAGTAATTTTTCATCCAGCAAGCCTAATACAATAGTCAATAAGACAATTTACCGTATTTAACATATACACAAGCCCTAGTGTAAGTGTAAGTAATGACACGATGCCTCGGCAAGGTATAGATCGTGGGTTAGAATCGAGCTAAGTCCAAATTTTTCTTGCTTCTCTAATTTCGGTTCAAAAAATAAGAAGTAGAGTTTTACAAAAAATATTACTTCGCCAAAAATCAAAAACTTCTTATGATTCAATGTATTAATTAGTTATCTATACCAATGAGGCGCTTTTAATTTTTAATACCTTTCTTATTAAATTATGAGTAATAAAATAATTCAATGTATCAAATTTTGAAGTGACCCGTCTGATTGGCATTTCTTCTTAATTATTATGACGTTTAATACTGACGTTCCGCAAACAAATGCTGGGTGTTAAGTGACGGTGAAATTGTAACGTTCATGAACTGTACTGCGAGTACCTTTGGCAAAATCACAAAAAAATTCACCAAAGAACCGAAGCTGAAGGTGAATTTTTTGCTCTGTAGTCAGCGCTTGCTAAGCGTAGAGGAGTATAATTTTTATAGCGCTGGAAATTGCTTCCGGTAGCGAAATTCAGCGAGGGTACAGTAAAAACAGCAATGTGTTTTCATAATTAAAACATGGAATTATCGCAACGTTACCCTGCGAATCCTTTGGCTAATTTTTCGTGTAGCAACGCTAAACAAAAAGCTAATTTTAGACACTGCTTTTTGTTGGATATGGTATCCTACTACTGGCTATGTCCAAAGTTCAAAGCACTTCTTAGAATTGCTCCGTTAATTCTTGGTAACGTAAATGTGAGTCCTATTTAGGAGAGATGGGTCATTCGCTCCCGTTAAGGATATTTTTGTAATTTCTGGTGGTCTTGTTCGTCCAATGAGGCGAGAATTGTTGTTGTTTGGAAGTTCTCAAGGCGTACTCTGGTTGGTGGCAGGTGGCACCATAAAGTAAAGAACCGGTCCGAGTTTACTCGAAGATGCTTTCGAACTTATCAACATTAGCAGAGAGGGAATATGAGTAATTTCATGGTAAATAATGTTCCAGTGGTTAAATTTCCGATTTCTCGGGGGGGGGGGGGGGGGGTTGTCCACCTGACGTCACTGGAAGCGAGATAAATTCTAGATAGGTGAGACCAACACATTAATTACCACACAGCAATAATGGCAGGGCACGCAATGCATTTGAACGCGAATTTTCTATATTTTTTTCAAAAAATAATTTTTTGTGCAAAACCAAATATTTCTTTGGGAAAGCAACCTATCCGGTTTCGTTACTCAATTTAACACCTAAAACATGCCTGAAGGTAGAAATCATCGATAGAAAGGTTTCACAGAAGTAGTTTGCCCGGAAATCGATGCACAGACAGACAGACAGACAGACATTTCGTAAAAACCACTTTTTTGGGTTCGTGGGACCTGAAAACGTGTAAATCCGTTGAAATCTCGGAATCGAAAATTTCGACCATCACAAAGCTTTCTTATACTACGTATAAATTGGAAAGCAAAAAGTAACCATTGTCAGGACATTTCGAGTAGTGGTACAGTCTCCGGCTTTCACCCGAAATGTTGTTGGTTCGAGTCCCACACTTGCTACATTTTCTGGCCATGTTTCGGAGGGTATGTAAAGCAGGCGGTCTCGGGTCTTCCTAGTTCAGTGTAAGAAAGGGCTTTGTAGCCCTAGCTCCGCTAGGTTGGCTTAATAGTAGAAAAAGAGTCTATGTATATTTAATTATTTATTATGGCGGCACAATTGTTCCATCTCTTCTATATTTCCGTATGGAATCCTGACTTATTGTACGACATATAAAATTCTCCATAATCTTTAATCGATAGTTGATCTGATCCTTTCCAGTCTGGGGAGTAAGTATCCTGGAATCCTTTTTCGTAATCCAGCGAGTATAATCCAATACCCTAACCCTCCTTTATTCCCTACGTCACATCCCATAACGTATCAGACTATGTGACTCCCCACTTCTGGCTCATTTATTATGGAGTCTACCCCCATAAATTCATTAAAATTAAATCGGAAATGGTGCATTTTGGCAGGGAAGTCTCAAGGCTGGTACCTAGGCAGACTTTTCATCCATTTATGTTTTATGAAATGAAATCAAAAACGTCGTTATATTAGGCCTCTTTACAGTTTACAATTTATATTTCATTTTATTCCTTGCAAATGCAATTAATATTTGGTTCCTTCCTTCCGCCGCTTGCCTAAGAGTGCTTTAGATCCTTTTCCGCACTGATAGTCACGTGAGTAACTGTTGGGTCCTTGGCTGGTGGAGGTGGGCACCCATTTTTGCTAGGAAGTCCGCTTTCACATTTCCTGAAATGTGCACATGACTACAGGTCACATTATCCGCTGATGCATGGCCACTACAGTTCCTAGTTCCTTGTTCCTTGTTGAGTGTGAAGGAGCATTCCGTATAGGTTTTGCAAATTTATTACGTAGTAGTATTGAGTAGGGGGCCCAATAGGCCACCTGGCATATATAAAAATGTACCCCAAAATATAAAAAAAAAGTCTCGGTAAGTAATAGTGCACTGGAATAGAACATTGCGGTGCCGTCCAGTTATTCTTCAGGCGAGTTTACACACGAGTCCACCCTAAAGATACGGTAAACAATAGAAAGATGACATTGTACTTGCACTAGCAACAGAAACATGTAGGGATAGATAAATTGAAACATTTAAATGTATTAAAGATTTCTATGTCCTTTGAAAGCATTATTTATTTTGATAGTATAGTGAGTGCTGTTAGAAATGAACCAAACAAAAAGTTTCTGTGGTTAAATAGTTTCTGTGCAATGCAGTAACCATCCACAAACTTGCCAAAGAGTAACTTATTCAAACCAATAATTCCGCCAATATTTGCCAAAGGGAAAGAGTCGCTCCCACAAAATGAGGTAACTGTAAAAAATCAAACAAACTTAGTTTCAAAATTTTCCTAGTTGTATAATTTTAAACTCCTCAATTTTCCATGGGTTCCCCAGAGTTCACCAAAATTAAAAAGTTTGAAATCACTTCAGATTCTGCAAAATTTGTGTAAGCTTTTCGCAATTCTTCAACCAGAAGTCACTTCTCCTTAGCCACTTCAACTTGAAAGAGCTCAAGTGGTTTCTATGTTGTACTAGGTAGTCATTCAATTGGGTAGCATTATGTTGCGTATACTTTAAAGTGCATGCCTAGATAGTTACTTGTAGATGCGTTGCGTTTCCTGTGATACATCAGTTTGGCGTTTTTTTTGGCGTTGGACATTTCCTTGACGTTTGGCGTCATTAATTGAACATGGGCGTACAAAATTAGCAATCCGAAATCTAGCAAATTTTATTTATTTAATTTGCTGAAGAATTTATTAAATATTTAGTCTATTCAAGTGAAATGACTGTTTCACACATCGTGTCATAAGGTATTTTTAATTGTTGACGTTGTTTTGATGCCAAGAACTTTACTGTGGACTGAAATTCAAGCAATGTAAAATTAAAAAAATTGATCGCCATAAATTAAACATAGCCTACCCTATGATATTATTTAATTATTATGTAAGAACCGCACTGCCATTTATAAAGTCAGTTTGAACACGATCACAACACCAGATCCAAATACTAATACTCACTACGACTAAACTAATCACAACCAGAACTACTGAATCGGCAAAATATACCGTTCTTAATACCTATGACAACCTACCAATAGATACTATACAAATATATAAAAACAGCCCTACCCTTAAAATATTCACGAATAAGCTTGAAAGACACTTATAATTAAATTAAAATGTGTACTCCCTAACTAACATAAAGAACTTAACTTAAAAAGTTTTTGTCCGTATTTTAATACTGTTGTTTTTCAGTTTTTCCGACTTGAGGATTAGCATTTGGAATAGTGGTATCTGAAATGGACCATGGACGCTTCCATTTTTTCGCCATTCATGACCCTTTTCCATTATGAAGGCTTAGATCCTGTGGGATTCTACCCATAACAACCGATAAAGTACTACATGCCGTTCGTACTATATGCCGGCGATTGACTAACTTACCTTAAACTAACAATAACGTTATAAGGAGTATATTAGAATCCGCCCTTAGTGTATATATGTTCTGAACAAGATACTGCAGATAACATTTTTTTCCCATTGTGAACTAGAAAGTATTAACAACTGAGCTCAGAAATTGCGATGAGAGGACATTGTTTATCAGCAGATGTGTGCAGAAATCAGATTGGTTGGGGGGAATTAAGTGAATTAGTGAGTTGCCCAAACACAATTATACGCCGCCATCTTTGATCAAGTTAGTTTGCTCTTTCATTTTTATCTTGTGTTACATTTTTATCTCGTCTTCTGCTGGCTTAATTAAGACGCTGAGTGCTGACGGATATTCCCCGCTGAGGTCGCAATTGCTTCCCTTCATCTTCACCCCCCTCCCCCCGCATTCCTCCCAGCTCCTTCTAAGTTTTTGTAGTTATCTCAAATTTTGAGCTTCATTCATCCCTAGTTGGCTCGCCTAGGGAGTGGTATCAATTATTAATTCCTCAAATGAAGTGACTTTTTGCTTAGCATGGTTACGTCAGCTATGGGGGCCAATCATTATTATAAGAACTTAATGTTCATTATGAACTCAGTAGATAAATCTGTGCATGGATTAGTGATATGATTTTTGTAAAGCAAGACCAAGATGAGACAAAGAGATCTTGGTCTCGGCTTTGGTGCTTTTAATGCATACAGGTTTACATACTATTATCTATGGTCAAGGAATAGTTTAGTGGATAGAGAACTAGACAGTGAAACGAAAGGTCATGGTTCGATACTCGGTATAAAAGAAAAACATTTTCAGCCAGCACGAATGGGTACTTCACCCTCATCAGTGCGAGGAAAACGCGGCATGTTGCTGACCCCAACATCCCAAAGTGAGCGATGTTAACCCTGGGTCGTAAAACTCAGCCCATTAACCACTCCACCATCTACTACCCGACCGCCATGAGATGACATTTGAAACACATATTAAATTGAATATACTAGGTGTTCTGCTTATGTTTTCGAATAAACGAAGTGTTCCAAGTATCATCCTACCGTGGTCGGTAGTACGCTCTTTGCATCATCGTTAAACGAATGCACGAGGATTCTTACAATCTCATATTAAAATGTTGGTTGGCAAAGTTTGTAAATTCGCCTTAATTTAGGGCAAACTATTCGTGTAAGGCTGACTTATTTGGGGAGGAGGGGGTTGCCCATCAATCACCTTGCGACTCGAATCCGCACTGTCCGGCTCCCCTTCCCCCAATTCGTCTTGCTCAACACTCGAATCTCCTCCACACTTTCCAACATCGCTCCTTCACTGTTCAGTGACAGTCTTTTTTCCGCCCCAGAGAGTTCAAATGGCTTATCTTAGATTTCTTAAGGTTACGACATGTCCAATAATACAAAACCTGTATAATAACCCAGTAGATAAATAACCTCTACTGGCCCAACTACAAACAAGGGCCAGCCAGCCCCAGCTCTTAGGCTGGGGGCGGGGGTCATATTCGTTGTGGTCATACTATTTATAATACAGAATGATTTGAGGCATTCGCACCTAAATTCAGTAATATTTGTACTAACTGAAGTACGAACAAACTCCCGCTTAAAAGCGAGACCCAATAAAAGTATTATTTTGAGCCTAGACTACTTTTCTAAATAATTCTTTACGCCATTAGAGGGCACATCGCTGCTGCCGATGCCTAAGGCGGGGATTCCACCAACGTCAATAGTGATAGTAAATGTTTTTTGACGTGGTAGCAGACATTTTAGACAGTATAAAAATGTCTGCTACCAGTAAAAAACATTTACTATAACTATTGACGTTGGTGGAATCCCCGCCTATAAGGACTACATCTGAAATAGGAACAACAGGAACAATTTGTGAGAGCAGGACCCAAACAAAGTCTTCGATTTTAACTAATTATTCATGTTTTTGCTTTCCGATTTATACGTAGTATAAGGAAAGCTTTGTGATGGTCGAAATTTTCGATTCCGAGATTTCAACGGATTTACACGTTTTGAGGTCCCAGGAACCCAAAAATTTTTACGAAATGTCTGTCTGTCGGTCTGTCTGTTCATCGATTTCCGGGCAAACTACTCAGTGGATTTGAATGGAATTTGGCATGTAGGTTGACAAAAATCATACCTCGAGACCATTTTTTTATTTTGGGCTAACTCAATTTGGGGTGGTTTTATTCTCAAAAAACTCCAAAAAAACGTCTAAAAAAATTATTTCTCAAAAACAGCTCCAACGATTTCTTTTAAATTCACATATATTGTAGTCGTTATTAATGTTGATAAAATGCGTGGGGTCCCTTGGCCCTTGATAGTTTGCTTCTGGGGGTAAAAAAAATAAAAATAACTCAATTTTCATGGAAAATGACTGAAAACTCATTTTTCTGTGAAACCTTTCTATCGTTGATTTCCAATTTCAGGCATATTTTAGGTGTTAAATTGAGTAACGAAACCGGACAGTTTGCTTTCCCAAAAAACTATTGGGTTTTGAGCAAAAAAATTGTTTTTTGAAAAAATAAAAACAAATTCATGCTCAAATGCATTACGTGTCCTGCCATTATTGCTGTGTGGTAATGTGTTGGTCTAACCTATCTAGAATTTACGTCACCTTCAGTGACGTCAGGTGGACCCCCCCCCCCCCCCCCGTGATATCTCCCAAATTTAACCATAAGAAAATTATTTAGTATGAAATTAATCATTTTCTCTCTCTACTAATCGATAAATTGGAAAGCATGTTCTAGTAAACTCGGACCAGTTCTTTTTTTTAAATAGAGATTTATTGTACTAGTACTAATGTAGTATTATATTGTATTATAGGCCAATAATTCATCATTGGGATTGTAATATTTTGATAAGTGGGCATGAGACAGGTCGTCCTCGAATGCACGATTACCTCAATATTGAGACGAAATATGAAGTGAACGGTTGCAGATGAAGGGTGTCTCCAACAATGATGGTTTGGACAGGTTGTTGGTCTGTTCCCTAAGACCTACGTATCTGACACGTGGTCACTTCCTGGATGATCTAGATTCTAGAGGGGTCAAAACATGTATGAGGCTTTTGCTGCAGCTGCTCCTGTTGCTGTTGATTTATACCATATATATTTTTAATTATTTTTAGGGCGACTACAAGCTTGGGCATACGTCCACTGACTCTGTATATATAACATATTTGTTTGTTGGGTTATGTTTACGCACGCAACTCTTCACTCAATGCATCGAATTTCGTCATCTTAGGCTTAGAAGTAGTAGTATGGTTGGACACAGTCCCAGGCCACGGTGAGGGCCCATAAGACAGGGGACCTCCTGATTATAGTGGATTCCGAACCACTGGGGAAACACAGTGAAGTCACACGATTAGTTCGGAGGTAACCAGGACAAGTCCTACCATGTTTCCCTACCGGCACTGTGCACACGACCAAGTTATCTGCATCTTTGAACCTGCTCTGGTCCGCTGGATTCAACTTGGTAAGGCGGCCGTCATCTTAGGCTTAAAATTTAGATAAAAATTCCCCGAAGCGTTTAGATTGATGGAAACCCGGAACCTGACTAGGTTGCTATCCAAAAATAGTTGCGAATAATTCCCATTTAAATTGCATGGGGAAATTGCACTGCGGCCTTATCACACTACAATACAGAATAGGTGCAGTCTATTTTAATTTAATTTACACCAACATCCTCTTTGGGAAATTTTTCGGTATCCGACAAAAGGTTCGCCCGTGGGATTTTGACCAGTTTTCCAATGTTTTAGAATAAGAAAAATTGTATTAGTGGAAATTAATCTCTTTTTGAAATGAAAATGGCCGTTCCATCGTTCGTCTTGCGAGTCCCGAAGGGTTGAACTGTTGCCCGCGGCTGGCTCAAGAGGGGAGGAAATAAATTTGAATGAATAAATGTAATAATAGCAGTGCGCAAACTGTGTATATCTCGTCTCGTATTTACCCAGATCTGGGCCAGATTCAATTGGTTAGTGGAAAATAGTGAGAAATATCACTACTGATTACTACTCCTTGGTTATTCATGAAGTGAATAGAAAATGTTTCCTCATGTGTAGGGGATTGAACTCTGACACTTCGCTTCTTAAGTGAAGCTTACTGGGCTACTGCTGACCATTACTAAGCTCACTAAAAAGCCTGGAATTAAATTAAAATTTAAGCATTGGGAACAACAAATGTTGCCCATAAAGTTAATGAGGTGGTATTCGGTTCGTTGCAATTATTGGCAGGTAAATCATATTGGTGGTCAGACATTATTAGATATTGTACGCTGTTATTAGCTCACCGCAGGCATTTCAAATGGAAATGCTCATATTTCTGTTGTTAATTCACATAGGAATTTACTGCATCTATTTGTTTTCTGGAGAGCCGAACCTAATTGTAAATTCTTATACGGGGGTCATTCACGAAGAGTCTACTTTAGGGAGCCTTTATTCGCATTTGGTGATATGTATTTCCGAAACGTGCCATTAGTATTCATTCAATCTCAAGCACCGTTCCTGTCTATGCACATGGGCAAAGCGGCAAACGCAGTTTGATTATTTTACCATTGTAAATTGTTCTGAGATTAATTATACTGAATTGACAGTATTGTATAATATTTTTTTATTAGAGAAGGGTAGCCCTTATGTACATTTTAGTGATATATTTACCTGTTGCTTACTCCTTGGCGCCACGGCCCGTGTAGGGCCTTGGCCTGCTCTTCCTCATCGCGCCAGTCTGCGCGGTCCTGCGCTCTCCTCCGCTGGTCATCGACGCCAAAGGCCACTGGATCTACCTCGAAGTCGTCCAGCCATCGTATCCGTGGTCATCCCACTTGTCTTCTGCTTTGGGGCACCTTGTGCAAGGAAGGCTGCTCTTGATGCTCTATTGTCTGGCTTTCGTTCTATACGTCGTACCCTAGCCACCTGATGCAGGCTCTATTGGTTTCGGCTACTATCGTAGGTTCATGGTATATTCGCGTAAATCATTTCTACGGATAGGCCACTCTCTAGGTCCCTCCCTCTCTCCCTGATTTTGCACTGGTCCATACACCCATAATAGAAGGCACAATCGAAGGCACCAATGCAAGAGGGCGACCAAGGAAGGCGTACGCAGAAGACCTCAAGAAAGATATGAGATGCGGAACCTACTTCGAACTCAAGAGAACGGCCCAAGACAGGGAGGAGTGGAGAAGGAGGTGGAAAGATTTGCTGCAAACCAATCGCTAGATTGCAACTACAGAAGAAGACATACACCCATCGGAGTATCTTACGCTCCTATCCTTCCAGCAGCTCCTCGCTCCTCTGAGACCTTCCCATGTCTCACACCCATAGGTACGACAGGTCGGATTATCATATTTTATGAAAAGTACAATACAATAAATGTCCGACTAGACCATGGCCTGCGCCTGCACAATCATGATTATGCAATAATCGCAATTCGCGATTCTACTCCCTCACAAGTTGTGCGGCACAACTGACACTCATTTATTCAAAATGAATGAGAGGAGTAAGCTGCTACCCAAACTTGGTGAAGACATGCTTACGCCTGTTACATTGGTAAGCTTAATAATAATAATAAAGCGTGGATTTATAAAAAAAAAACATTACAAATTTTACTAAACTAGTGCCACAAAGCCAAAAGGCGCGTTGGGATCACCAGAGCTTGTCTCAGCTCGTTCATTATCACTTGTGGCAGGTGCAGGTTGACATCGGGAACTTGTACCAGTTTTCTAACGCCGAAAAAGCATGCGGAAACTTTGCCAAAGATGTCCGAATATCCATGGGGTCGTTGGCATTGGGCAAGGACCAATAGGCCCGTCAAGAAATTATAATAAGCAGTTTGGGACACCGTCCTATTGAATAGCCTGTCGAAAGTGGACCCCTTAGAACCTAGGGACGGGGCCCAAAAAAAGTAACTAAATTAGTTCCATGGCCTTGTGGTTTGACATCCTAGCGCAAAAAACTGCGTTTGAGCAGTGGAAAACACTCGCTGATTGGATTCGCAATTCACAAGAGTGGTGGCTGCAGTAATTGCAATTGCATGTTTAAATTACGGACTTGACCCGCTCTCAGGCCATTAGTTAATTATAACCCCCGTTGGTTTTTATTATTTAAATTGACCTGTCCACTGTTAAGGATTTAGCAGTTGAAATCGATGCGATTCTGCGTTTTTAGGTACGTACACGTTTTCAGTGGTGTGAAATATAAGCCTTTTTCAATTGTGTCATAAATGACAAAAAAATATGATCCGCCTACACTTGCAACAATGAGCAGCAATTAATTTATGGTGACAAACAACTTGTCAATATTGATTATTGTTATCCACATGAATTCCCGTAAGTCAATTTGGAGTTTATTTATGGAAATGGACTCTTATTCTTGGGTATGGTTTACGTTGGTGCTACACAGCTCTAGTGCTGTAATAGCCTGTAAGATTCTCTGGTTTCTAAACGGCATATTTTCTGAGTTTCTACGAGCTGCAAATGACCCGAATTGTAGAGTATAGTTAAACTACATGAAGCACATCCACTAGTGTATTATTAATAGTAGTTCATATTGTAGGGTACATAAATTATAAATAGATACAAAAATGGTCTACCTATTTTGCGTAGACCTACATCATAGTTTGGAGGAGTATTTTTTAAAAAATTATTACTAAATTAAAAGTGTGCCTATTAAAAAACTTTAACATAAGATTGAAACCTTTATTCCCCTTGCGTCACCTGTTTTGCCGTGAGACATAAAAAAAGTTTTTACAGCTAAGGTCATTTGGAATGAATGCATGTAACTTATCGTAATGGCTTGGTGCACTTAATTTATGTCACCAGAGCTAGGGGGACTCCAATAAGAAATCTACCTTTAAGTGGGGCTACGTGCAACACCAGTCATTAGAGTTTCAGCACTCAACATTTACTGCAGCAGTTGTAAAACCAACAGTAACTGCTGCTTTATTACTGCACTACAGCTGTCTTACTCGCCGATTTAACTGCTCAAGGAAATTACTGTCTTGCCTTTAGCCTACTTACTCCCGCGGTTTATGGTTTGTGTTAGGAATTCAATCATCTGCCCTTAAAGGCAGGGCAAAACTCACTCTGGGAACATGTTACCGCTTGAAAATAAACGGAGGGACTTGTAATGTGACTGTTCCTGGTAAATTGTAGGAAAATGGGCTGAGAATTGTAAACTTTATAAGCGATGGATATTTCTTAATTTCCTTTTAAAGCGGTTATTATTATGACTAATAATTTTAGGGCCTCTTACGGACGTTGAACTATCGTACTTCATTGACATTTGGACATTATCGCAGTTGTTTCTGTATGAATTGCTGGCTGGTAAACTGGTACCTGTCCTCGATGCCAACCCACACCAGCTACAAGCGACAATGGACATGTTGAGCCTTGCTTATCATTGATACAATGCAACAGGCGTAAGCGTGATGTACGAGTCTGTGAAAGGGGTTGGTCATGTTGAAGACTCTTGGCGATTATTTATTTTGTATGGTGGTACGTGCTTAGCGTATCGTATGCACCTAAGTCGTCAGTAGGCAAATTGTGTCCCATACAGAGTATTTCTACTACAATTATTATTATTATTATTATTAGCAATACCTGCAATTGCACACAATATATAGACATGGTAGAAGAGCACAAATATTTGGGATTAACCATTGACAGCCATCTAAACTGGCAATCGCATATAGAGTCATTGTGTAAAAGACTGCGATCTGGGAGTGCAGCTCTCCATAAATTAAAATACGGGATGTCAAGGAAAGTAATAAAAAATGTTTATCACGCCCTGATAGAGTCTGTAATAACTTACGGAATAACATCTTGTTGCAGGGACGAAAACACTTATGTAAATAAAGTGCAAAATGCCCAAAATAGAATAATTAAGAATATATTGTCAAACAAACTAAACAAAAAATTTAACCACATTGATGATAAATATAAGTACCTCGAAATATTAAACCTAAAACAACTCTATACATTTAAAGTAATTAAATATAACTTCTTTGACAAGAATTTTAACATAGAAACAGAAAACAATTCACATCACAATACTCGAAATCCAAGAAACGTCAATTTGAAACCAGCCTACAACAAATGCGGGAATAGATTAAATAGTATAACGAAAATTTTTAATGAATCGCCCATACAACTTAAAAAATTAACTAAAATAGGAGAGATAAAAACGAAAATTAAAAAATGGCTTTTGAATTAAAATACTTCGCTTTAAAACTTACTTTACTTTTTACGTTAATTATTTTACTTTACTGTAATTACTCTTTACGTTAACTTACAATTTGAAATGGTATGAATTAAACTGATTTGAAATTAAAACTAAGTTTTTTTTTGCTAACACAGACGTGAAATAGAAAACATGTTGCATCATCTACAGCGTTTACTGTGCGAGCCCCCGACAAAATGATTAACTTGGGGGGCCCACAGGTTATTTGTATTATAAGGGTATAATTGTTAATTTATAAATATATTCTTTCGGCGCAGGGGAGTACCGGCCGAAGAAGAAGAGAAGAGAGATTATTAATTCTTTTGATTTATTTTTATTTTATTTTATACTGGATAATGTAAGGTAACTTTAACTTATTTAACTTTAATTAACTATATAACTGTATTATTATTATTTTATTTACACTTGTAATAATGTAGTTCGGACTATAATAACTGTTTGTAGTCTTTTGGCGAATCCTGCCACAAGCCTCCCTTATGGGGCTTATATGGAGTATTCCGGTAAAAACGATCATTTTCTTTAATGTTGTATTGTATTCTTTCTATTAAATGCTCCCAGTGCTGGGGGTACCGGCTGGGGGGAAAAAAAAACTATTCCTCAGATGGGATTCTCTCATGGAATTTTGTTTGTTTGCTTGTTCTTCCTTAGTTTAGGTACGCTGAACTAAGCCCTTATTAATTGGTTTACTTCGCTATGGTTGGGATATTCTTACCATAGCGGAGCAATTCAATAAGCGCCTCACACAATTACCAAATCCCATCAGACCAGCAAGTCTGATAGGTTACTGGTAATATATATTATGTGCAGGGTCATTGTGGCCATCGAACATTGCTGCAGGCCTGCATAGAGAAAGAGTATTAGTAATATTTTGTCTTTATAGCAGTATAATTGGATGCACAGTGTTTTCAGATTGTTCGGACTGCAAGTTGTTGCAAGTTAAGATTACCGATAAGAAACAGCATGCTTCCACAAGCTGTGGCCAATGACATTACATTCCCTTATGAAAGACAGAGATTTGTAGCTCTTTCTTGATGAACTGCATGACTATATGAATAAATAATAAATAAACACATATACAGTGTATTTCTGTTAACTTATACAAGAAGAAAGTATAAAATAAAATCATCAAAATCGAGTAGTTCTGTCATTGTGCTAGTGCCTCAGTGACAGTGTAGAAAGCTTTCTCTAAGAGGTGGTCTCTGAGCAATTTAGGGAAGTTATTAGCATTTCTCGCCGCTCTCAGTTCAATCGGCAGTTTTCTAAGGTAGGCGAAATCTTGTAGTTTAGGATCAAGTCGCTGACACTTGGCTTTGGGTGGTGCTGGCCTTACAAGGTGTGGGTGTCCCCATTTTGTTTAAATTTCCCCCACACCTCAGGCTTTTAGATATGAAAATGCATCTCTATGTGTAACTGTGCATGCAATATGCATAGATTGATGGAGAGAAGCAGGCGCAGGTTCGGGAAGTAGGTAGGCACTGGGTGTGGGCACAGTGTGAATTATAAAAACAAACAGTTGCCGTGGGAACTGGGAACTCGTCCTTATTTCTTTTTCACACTTCACGTGACGATGTAGGTACACAACATATTTTTGTAACCGCCATATTTACAGTTCCCAGTCACTCTGATTTGAAATAGTCTATTAGTGGCAAAATTTTGGCAATCGTATTTATAGCGCCTCAAAATTTCCTATTACCACTCATTATTATTCGGCGTACCTAGTGGCGGATTTACCAATATGCAACTGATGCAAATGGCTATTAAGCCCAAACCGCGCGCGCGTACAATAAAGATTTTTTGTGTGAATATTATGTAAAAAAAATTAAAATAATTATCAGATATTAATTAATAATTTTTCAAATTTAAAAATAAAATAAAAAATAGTGGTTTTATTAGTAAACACTCCCCCCCCCCCCACTATACATACAATTATTATTAATGTCCGCGACAAGGGCAGTGCCTATATCCAAATCCGCCCCTGGGCGTACCTAGTAGTGTATTTTCACACGACATTTATCATTCACTGGGGGTTAAAGCCTGAGCTTGTGAATATTGTAGTTGGATGCATTTGGTGCTGTGTTTTCAGACTTTCCTTGAACTCGGCTCTACAGTTTTTTTAATGTTGTGGTCAGCATGATGCACAGAAGCCGTGTTAGCTTGGCAGGATGAGATCGCCTAACGAGTTCGAGTTTTAATAAATGGGGCAGAGGCGCCCACTCACCCTGAAATCGACACTAAGAGGCAACAAGAAGAAGAATGTAGCAAAAACAAATTGCCGCCTGACTTGCAGCTAATTGCACAGTACTCATGGTGATTCCCGATTAAATTTACTACCCCTCGCAACTTTATGACTACTCCTGTATATTGTTATCTCCGTAAACCAAGCGTTTATCCAGCTTGTACGGGAAGTTTAGTTTCTTGGAAGCTGGTGTTTGTAGTAAATCAGAGGTAGTTTGTAGAACGGGGGTAAATCCACGGCTGAGCTGATTGGATTTATTAGGTGGACGTGTGTGGATACAACACAGTGCCGATGATGAAGACAAACTGTACCCCCTCCCCCGTCCCCCTTAATCCTCTACCCCTAGTGCTGTATCTGCTTCTCTTATATAATAATATAATGTAGAATATGTCTCTATGTCTCATGTTGTAGTCCATTCAATCCCCATGAATCGTTTTATTTTCTTCGATATAGGCAATAGAGTTAAGGAACGTTTTTGAGTACACCAAACCTTCTTATCGGTCCCTAAATTTCGTTCGCAATGACGCTTTATTTGAGGGACATACAAGGTGTACGTAACTGCTTATGATAGTCATTATGCAAGTGTAATTACCAGAAAAATATGTTTCAAACCTTTAAATAAATAAAAATACTATAGCAGGTTAACGAAAACGGATTGAGTATAGCTGTTCGCGTAAAGCATTCTATTGTACTTAGGCTACGTATTTTATTGAATAGCATCTTTCATAATTGTATTTATTTACTAATCTTTTGTCTGCTTCATCCATGTAATACTGAAATACTCTAGACACGCCATTTTAAAATTCCCAGGCGACCAACATAAAATGACGCCACACATTGACAAAAGCATTCGGGTGACAAAGTCTCTGTTGCTAGGTAACTGGGGAACAAATAAATCTTTTTCCAGTATAAATCTGTGCTGTGACGTCATCCGCTGGCAGAAGATAAACATAATGTTGGTGCCAATGGTGCCCAAACTTTCTCATGCAGTGCATCTAGAATGCCGCGTCTAGAGTTTTATATGGTCTAAGGTTGTCAGCACTGGAAATATACGCAAAACCTCAGTTAGATAAAAGAAACCAAATGTATTTTAAATTCATGATTTCCAACCAAATATATAGTATCTTATATAGATTATTGTATTACTATAAAGGGTTTCGTAAATAGGAGGTCGAATTTGGACGAATGGTGAGTATTTGACCTCAGGTGAACGACAACAGCGAGTCACGTGAGATTTTTGGAATATTTTTGTTTTTTCATTGATTAGCATTGAAAATGTGAATGGCAACTAAAAGTACATTATATTACTTCGAGCGTAGCCGTGTGGAAGCACGATTGGGTGCGCCATCAACCAATCAAAAAACACAAAATCAAAAGGTGAATTTCTAATAGACAATCCTTTTTTCTTACAATTATACTCGATAAATTTATCATTTCCAACCGCACGTTTTCATGAGTTTGGGCGAAAAATAGAATTGCGGATGAACGGTAATCAATAA
Source organism: Psococerastis gibbosa (assembly GCA_963971405.1). Classification (NCBI taxonomy): domain Eukaryota; kingdom Metazoa; phylum Arthropoda; class Insecta; order Psocodea; family Psocidae; genus Psococerastis; species Psococerastis gibbosa. The sequence goes on along the minus strand of OZ020486.1, from coordinate 30,534,031 downwards.
AATGGAAGTCGGGTGTGGAAAATTGAATTTGGTAATTTTAAATTACGCGACGGGAATTATGCAAATGCTAACGAGATGATTTAAATGTAAATATTGGTATTAAAATACAAATAACATTATTATCATTCAAACGAGCTAATCATTGGCCCTGTCACCCGAGTTAGACAGCAGTCAAAACCGGATTTACAAATGCTCGGGCCGTCTCTATACATTTTGTTCATTGAGTTTCAAATGACGATTGGATTTTTTTGTCAGCTATTCACAGATTTAGATTCAGACTGCAGGACCGTGTTATTCCTTAGTTTTCGTCTGTTTCCGGTTCTGTTTCCGAGGTTTGCATTTGTGCTTTGAATCAGTAGTACCACTCAGAGGCGGATACAGACTTTTTTTAAGGGGGGGTCACGGTCGAATTTGCCCCCCCCCCCCCCCCAACAGAATTGTCGCTAGTGTTCTTTAATGTGGACCATTGGCATCCCAATACATATACACAAGCCCGTAGCCAGGATTTTTTTCGGGGGTGGCTATGGCGACAGTGATCCTATCTATTGTAAATTTATTTTTTGAGAATTAAATTGTATCTAGTGTATTCTTTAGAGATTATAGTGTTATTCGTATAAATGATAGCATAGGCACATCAAACGTCAATTTATTGGAGGGTTTAGTTTCGGTGCGAACACAGGCTAACATTTTGCGGTTATACGGACTAAATCGTAATGTCATCATTACGACGGTTTAGATAGCATAGAAATATAGAAGGACCTCCTTCGAGTTGGCGTCGAGGCAGCAGTTTGGACAGGCTGCTGAGGATCGACAAAGATGTAGGGAAGTTGTCAGAGTGGCCAAAAGTCCCCATGGGCTGATCGCGCCTCATTATGTCAGAAATTATATTGCAAGTGCCTGGAAAGGGGGGCCCGGGGGTCTCCGCAGGGGGAAAAATTTCAAAATGCAAGTGCGAAATAGTGGGGTTTTACCGGCCATTCTCATGAATGTGTGACCATAAGCATGAAAATAGAACCAAAGTTATAAAACTTCAAAATCCGTTCAAAATAATTTTTTTACCATGTACCATGTCTTGATCGTCTAGGCTCCCCTAAGCCTAATTAAAATATCTGAAGAAAAAACAGTTTCGTGAAACTTGAGTGGAAGTGCTCTTCTGATTGTCAGTTGGGGCATGCTCATCTCGTTCATATTTTTTTCTATCTATACTTTTTCCATGTTTTCCTTGCATTTGAAAGCAAAAGCCATAACTTAGATTTGTCCGCAGTCCTTAAAATGTATCCCAGTCCTTGCGAATAGTGGACTGGCATAACGGGGACTGGAGCTACAAATCGAACATTTTTTATTATTACGCGGAAATTTGACAGATCTTGACCAAGCGAAGTTATCCGGCGTATTTTACTTTAAACAGCTTTAATAAAATACTTGACAAATATTTTTAGATAAATTTGATATGATTTTATGGGAAATGGACCGAACTAACATTAAGGTATGACAAAGTCTGTAAAAGCTCAGTCGTAGTGCAATATTTTAATAAATAATAAGAAAATTAAAAATTTGTGTTATATACTACGTCAAGTACGAATTCAATTAAACCTAATCCATATTACCGCTTGGTCACACTTTCATGAGAATGGCCGTTACACATTTAACAGCACTAAAGTATGGATTGTACAAATCTTACAAACGAATGCTGATTCATAGAAATAATATTGCATTTAACCCAAAGAGGGGGGCCCGGGGGTCTCCCCCGGTGGGAAACATTTGAAAATGTAAGTGCAAAACAGTGGGGTTTTACAGCAGGAAATCTTGTAAAGGAATGCATATTTGTATTGCTCCAAACAGAGGGACCGGGGGAAAATTTATGAAAAAATTGGTCTGAAATAGTGAGGTTTTAAGATTTTAACAGCAGTAAAGTTTATAATTTACTGAGGAAGACATTCATGTTACCACCCCCCCCCCCCCACCCCCTTGGCCTTGATATGACAACATGTAGCTGTTTACGTCGTTGTAACCTACTTTCTACAGATACTAGAAACAACTATTAAAGAATTTATACAGCTGCAGGCTGAAACATTTCTTATAAATATAATATAAATATTTCTTTAACCATGCACCCCATACACGACACATTCAAAAATTGGCGTTCAATTTTCACTTTTGTGTATTATCAGGGCTGGATTTATGTTTTCTCCGCCCATGGGCATATGACAAGCTGCCGCCCCTGCGCCCCCAGACACAACCCTTCCTAAAACTTTTGATAACCTTGCTTGGGTATTTGAGAAAATATTACAATTTTCTGATAGCTCACTCACCAGCGCCGCTTCCAAAATACTCAAAATTTTCCACAAATTTGCCGCCCCTAAAATCTGCGTGTTGCCCATGCGGTAAATCCGGCTCTGTGTATTATACTTATCACCACTGTGCAGGAGATTGACCTAGTGACAATGGGGAAATGGTTCCTTCTCAGCGCTCTGCATACGCTGGGGGTTTCCTTAGCTTTTGGGTCCATACCCACCATTTCCTCCCCTGATGATAAAAGCTTACATTTAGAGAAAATCACCCGGTTTTCATCTCCAAAAATGACCAAATTGACTAAGTCATATGATATCGATGGTAAAGACAAGATATCCATCGATTAAACTGTTCAAAGCTGCCTCTCTTTCCACACCAAGGATTATTACATTTACACCCACACCCATAAACATTGGTAGGTACATTTTTAAATTTGCATATAATCACCCAAATTAAAAGTTCCAAAGCAGCCCAATATCCTGTCCCAAATGACTGTAAGACAAAGAAAGAGTTCATATATTACTTATGGGCATTGAATGTAAATTCAATGCTATGGGTTAGAAAAAAAACGGTTAAAGTAATAAAATTCCGACTATAGTAGTAAATCAGTCGGGTAAATAGACTGTTTTCATAGATAGCTTGCATTTCTTATGAATTTTTAATCTGACGATTTTCATATCTTCAGCTGTGGAAGGAGGAGTTCGTCAAAATTAACACAGTCAATCATCGCTGGCAAAATATTTTGAAATCTCTGCCTTAAAGCGAAAACATATTGCTGGCACTCTATAATAAAATCGAGGTGTATAGTATATCAGTTTTCTTCGGAAGCAAAACTGAACTAGTTGCAATTTGGTAGAGCAGGGCTTCCCTATCTTTTTTGTCCGTGGACCTCCATAGCTGCGACAGGAAAATCGTCAAATTCTAGGATGATTAATTTTGTGCCTACAATTACATGCTAATACTTGATTAAATGTTTGAGACTGGTATCGGTTGAATTTTGTAGTTCCATAGTTTCATAGTTTCCAATATCTCAGCTGTTTTATTTTCTTATTTCTTACTTTGGTCCGTGGAACACCTGATATGTTTATATGGACCATGTCCATATATATGTCCATGGACCACAGTTTGGGAACCTCTGTGGTAGAGTCTACCAAGAAGGTACAGTAATCCGGATTCAGGTTATCAGGCAACGAATTATGATTTATAGAATGTCACTGTGGCTATTAGATGGCAGGAAATGAGAAAGGCAGACATTCATACAGAGTAGCACCACAGTGCAGGGTCATCCGGTTACAACTGTCATAAACCATTGTCTACGAAATACAAACCTTTTGGACCATTTACCTTGCCCCGTTCTTTCGCATTCCATTAGCTGAACCCTTGTCATGTGACGTCATGTAATTCCAAAGGTAACATTTCCGTACACAGATCCCCAAGGAATACCATACAATAGTTAAATTAAGCAAAGGATTTAAATCGGCCACGCCTCTAGATATTTTGGGCACAAAGTCGTATTTCTCATAGAATATCGATGGTAGAACCATAATTGAGATGTCTTAAAGTAGAAGAAATGTGTCTCTACAGTTTAATAATATGTAGTTTTATGAAAAACTGCACGGTCAAAAACGCCTTCCATAAAACTGCGGCCAAATAACATTAGTGACGGACGGCCGTATACTACCTATAAACATGTAGAGGAAATTTCTCCTACTATATGGGGAGGGGGGAAAGCAAGGTTATGTAACACACCTTCAAAAACTGTGGCCAAACTGTGTTAGTGTTACATACAAATCATACTACAATGTATTTAAATGTAAAGGAGCGTATAAGTAAATAAATAATAAAAGAAATATTATTTAATAATTACTTTCTGACCATGCTGCAGAGGATATTTTATGGCTCTATGATTTATGATTTTCTGACCATGCTTCGGAGGACATGTGAAGCAGGCGGTCCCGGGCCTTTCTAGTTGAGTGTAAGAGAGGGCTTTATAGCCCTAACTCACCTAGGTTGGCTTAGTAATAGAACAAAAAAGACCTTATTTATTTATTTATGATTGATATTTTATGAGAAATAAAACTTTGTAGAAAAAACATCTGGTGGGGTCTTCAATCGTAACTTTAAGGGACGTTTGTAAGCATCGTTAAGTCAAAATTTATTGCCCCTGTTGTTTTATCTGGACGAGTTCAACGTATACGGTAACTATACCGTTAATGTTATTATAATGTAGGTTAAACATTGTTTATTTAAATTTAAAAAAATTTAGGCCTGAGGATTCGTAAAAGATTCTCTACTTTCACCACTGTTCTAATTGGGATATTGTGGTCACCAACATTCCCGACATCCGCGCTTTTCCAGCCCGTTATGTTAAGGTATCCATTAGGGATGTTTGTACCCTGGCCGCAGCTCCAGACTTGTTAAAACGGAAACCTTTTTCTTGTATGCCAAATTTCGAACCTCGACATGTAGAGTAGTAGTTCGGACTCTGACTTTCACCCGAAAGGTTGTTCTTTTTCCTGCCTTTTCTGGCCATGCTTTGGAGGGCATGTAAAGCAGGCTTTCCCACTAGGGTGACTTAGTAATAGAACAAGTCATTATTTATTTATTTACTATGGCATGGTGAGGTCTCTACCGACTGAATTTTGCCGGATTAAAATTAATTAATAATTGCCCGTCTCTCCATTTAACATAGGTTTGCCCCTGCTCCAGGAAACGAATTGATTTGCTTCTGCGAACCCAAGTTAAAGAACTCGTGTAGAATTCTGATTCTTGCCATTTTATTGGATGCCAACAAAATCAATATTCTCATTATTAATTCATGATAAGAAAAGCCACAAATTAGTAACGCAAACCCGAAAGACTAAATTAAAACACGAAAGTCAAGTCAAGGCAACGCAATGTTAGCAAGATCCAGTTAAAAATTCCTAATGAAATTTATTACACTTCACTAATCTTTACATAGTAGGTAGCTGTATTTCAACGTTGACTCCCTTACTTTAATTTTGTATTTTCCCTTTGGCGGATTTTCAAAAAAATGTTCACGCGAATTTTACCATGCTGAGGGAGGCTAACTTCTCAACAACTTCAGTGATTTACGACCAATATAGGAGTCATACAGGATTACGATTTGTAAATGAAAAATGGATATGTTGTTTTTATCTGTAGTTTGTGTTAGCATATGTTTATGCAAATGTGGAGAAATTCCTAATGCTTTAAGTAGGGTAGGTATGTAGGGGGGTTGTGGAGGGAAATTTACAGTGACCATAGTTCTTCCGGAATAGTCCTGTTGTGACTATGAAACAGAAGGGTGAGGTTCAAAATCGAAACAAAAGGAACATTTGCCGCCACACCTGTGTCCAACCAACCCTAATCGGTACATTACCTTCTCAGTAGAGAAACACGCTGCTGTTGACACAACAACCCAAATAGAATAATAGAGCAATAGAGTATCTTCAACCCAGTCCTCAGGCGGTCAGGTCTGGACCCTCAATGGGTTGTCTTGAAAAAGCATTTCGATTTTTTTAAATTTTCCTTCCACACTATATATATTCTCTGGAAAAGTAAACAATGTGGAATATATCAGTCATGTTTTGCCAAAATTAAACTGCAAAACTGCAAAAAATTACCGAAAAAGGCACATCTAACAAAAGTTCCGAACTTCATACCTATTCCTATACCTATACCTTATTCTGATGATATGGGAAGCAATAAGCCCCTTACACTCTTCAAGAGCCAATTGGACACCCCTACTACACGTTTTTTGAACTAAGTCAAATATATCATGAAATATCTATGATAAAACCATAAATGAGATGCCATATAGTAGAGGATTTACTTATGTAAATTTGCCTCCGTATGTAGAGTAGTGGTACCGACTGACTTTCACCCAGAAAGGTTGTTGCTTCTATAGTACCGCGCTTGCAACATTTTCTGCCCATGCTTCGGAAACCATGTAAAGCCGGTAGTCCCGGGTGAAGGGTCTTGCTATTTGAGTGTAACTCCGCTGTTAATAGTTAATATGTAGCCAGCACTAACACAGTTTGGCCACAGTTTTCGAAAGCGGGAATAAAATGCTGGGTTAAGTACACGTCTTCAAAAACTGTGACCAAATGGTGCTAGGCTACATACAAATCATGCAATATATTCAAATGTAAAGGAGCCGTTCTTGTACTCTATTTTATTTTATTTATGGCTCTATATTTTATGGGAAATTTTACTTTGCATACAAAAAACGTCTAAGTGTGGGGTGCCTGTAATCAAAAGGCGTAAGCAGCGCACATGTTTTCTTTCTCCGACACTGATTAAACCTCTAATTAAACCTCGCTTCATTTCATGTGCTGTCGACAATTCTAGGCAACCAACATTAATAGTGATTGCAAGCACTAGTACTTGTGATGTAGCAGTAGAATCAGGGATGATAGGCAATGGTTGATCACTCCGGATTATACTGCTTCATCATGTCACTCCGGCCATGAAAGTCTTTGTAATTTTACTAGTACTTGTGTTTAAAATTTATCGTAGGATCCATGGACATGGAAAAGGCTATAGTCAAGCGTTATCGACTTGTCCAATACAAATTACATCCGAATCTCAGTAAAATTTTGGCCATCAGCAAAGAAGTGGTTTAGTCTAAAGTTAACGGAGCGATATGGTAAAGTCTGTTTTCGGCATGCGGGAAACATTTAACAACATTAATACATTTATCGACATTTTTATCGATATCGGAAATTGACTCTGTCCTAATTTTAGATAGCCTTGCAAATTTTCATTTTTATTCTTTCGGCAACCAGTTTAACTTGGTTTTCCATTTTCATCCGCAAGGATTTTTAATTTTCGTCGACAGATTTGCAATACATGCTATTGAATTGCTCAGTTGCGGCAAGTTTGCTTGTGAGAAAATTTTATGTAGAGCAACAATTTTGTTTAGTTTCAGTTTTTAAAAATTTAACGTTTGTATCCGATTAGCCTCTTTACTTAGTCACCTAATAGGTGCTTGTGTCGAATTGCGACCGTAAGGTGTATAAAGTAGATACTCGCACAAGTACAAGCACGCTACCACCTTTCCACCAAAGTCGCTCAAGAAATTAGACAGTTGTAGAGTAAAACTTCTAGGGCAATGCCCGCATTCCGAATGAGGCATCGTCGAAAAATCTATCAAGTGTAAGGTTTGCTTGAACCAATATAGTTCAAATATGTATTGCCGTACTGTATTACTGCAACAGTATATTCTATAGTATAACAATGAATAAGGCAACTTAGTTGACCAGTACAATGTTAATATTATATACTGTACCTGACGTTACGTACTGTAATACAGGTCATACGCCGTTGGGTGGTGTTTTCTTGTCTACCTTTACAAGACAAGCGGACAACCCTAAAATCTGTTTGTTTTTTTTAAACATAAGCATAAGCTTTCTATGGCATTCCTAGGAAAAAATGTTTTTCTACATATGTAATATGTGGTTCTCAATAATATCAATAAGTGTAGTTTTGGAACTCCTTAATTCCGCTCGGCGCCATGTTCATCAGTTATTTTACATATTAAGGCGCATATTCCACGTACGTCAATAGTCAATAGTAAATGTGTTGTTGACGTGGTAGCAGACATTTTTAGACTGTCTTTACTGTCTGCTACCACGTCAATACCACATTTACTATTGACTATTGACTATTGACGTAGGTGGAATAAGCGCCTTAGTTCCAAAACTGGCCAATCCTACGGTGGTGCACTATCTATTTGCTGCTTCAAAATGTTGGGGTTTGGCCTAATACAATAGGTCAGGGGATCCAGACGATGCCCAGATACCTCGTCAGTTTCTTACTCTCTTGCTCTCGCCTATAAAAATAATTAGTTCATCTTCAACTTAATTATTCTTCAGCTGCCGTTCTTTCTCTGCAGTATCCGAAACCATTGTGTGCTGAATGACTTTGTCAGCTCTATGGCTTTGCTGTAGAATTTGACACAATGGGCTCACCCATGTGCTGCAGGCGGTATCAATTCTCATTCGCCCGGAAACGCATCAGCTCACCAACTGTGTTTATTTATTTTGCATTCATATATCTCGCTGATTTATTTCAGCTTACAACTAAAAACGGCAATGTGGTGTACGGAATTATTTGTTTAAGGGACCGCAGTTTTTGCACAAAGTTAAATTTTACTGGTTATATAAATGCAATAGATAATGTTGAATTAATGGGAGAAAGAAGCGTTCATCTACATACAGATATTAATATTGCAGTACTATATGCGGCCATCACTGACCCCGATGGGCCCCTACATAGGCGTAAAGTTTCAGAATGATGGCGGGGGCAAAACTAAGTAGACCTTATGACGTCATCAGGCAGGATAAGGAGAAATTGAAAATCTAAGAGCAAAATAGTAGGGTTTAATAGTTTTAATAGTTGTAAAGTATATAATGTAGATTTTACAAAGCTAAAAAAGGAATGCTTATATTCATATTACTGCAAAGGGACCATGAAGTATGAACCACGAACCACCACCCCCCCCCCCCTCAAGGAGCTGGGGGCAAGTTGGACCGTGCCCCCCCTCCATCTTTACGCCCCTGGGCCCTTACGTGAAAATCGTTCCACCTGACACCCATAGGCGCTTGGGGCTCTGCGGCTCAATGTTATACTAAGACCATTAGAAATCGACAGCTCTCAGTCATCAAAAATATGGACAGTAATCTACAGTCTACACATTGAAACTAACTGGAATGTATTTAAGAAATATCGTATGTTGTCTAAATAATTATTACATCTCCAAGTCATTCTGGCAATGTAAAAATTCGACTACTGTGGCGTAGCTGTCTTGTTTAATTCAGCCGTTCAATTTCCTTCGCGAACGCGGTGAAAGGAAGTACCGTAGATGTAGTTGAGAACCAGGTGAAATTTGTTCGCTGTGCTACTAGGACTTTGTTTGTTGAAAATCACGTGAAGTTAGAGTGGACTACTATAATTCAATAATAACTCCTTTATTTTTCTGTATTTATACACATTTTTTCCATAATCAGGGCATCCCCAAGCCAAAAGGCGCGTGGGGAAACACCCAATGCCCTACGTAATTTACCCAACGTACGTACACGTATAAAAAAAACATGCAGCAACAAAGAATCTAGTAATGGAAGTCTAGCTGGTATTTCATGAAATCAGGAACAAAATTTCCAGAATTTTTTGATCTAGCTTCAACGTCGATAGTTCTTAAATGCTTTAATTTTTTCCCTCTTGTATAATACTCTCGGGAATACGTTAATTATTTGTAAAATATCTCAAAAGCTGAAGGAGGAACCTTGTACAATACATGTCTAAAAACGTTACTGGCACGTCGGTACTTATTATGTAGCAGTATAGTGTACCATAACTTTTTTGACATTATACAGAAGTAGGATATTCATATTTCGCACTCCCCTACTTTCTATTCTCACTAGAACATAAAAATTCTGTATCATTTCCTTACCTACAGTATCTTTATTATTATGTCAGTTTCTCCCGACCATTAAAAAACACAAAGAAATATAAAACTGGAACATTTGTGTCGGAAAACACTCTCACTGCTTCAATAAACTCAAGAAAATCTCCAGACAAAATAAGCAGACCAAGTCTGTACTATTGTCGCTACTGAAATAAAATGTACTGGAGGAAAAATAAATACGGCGGTGAGGGCATTAAAAGACAAAAGCTTCGCGTTGACATACGACCCCATTTCCCATTCTTCCTGCCTACTATTTACTGCATATTGTGCGAATGTGTGCTTTATTTATACTCACGCAACCAACGAAAAAGGTTATAGAAAATTATTGTAAAAAACTTGGGCCCTTGTTTTACGAGTAATTGTTACTTTCGCTGAAGAATTCGATACTAATTTGCACTTAGCTGGGAGCTTTTTATAGTGCTTACCCCTTACTGTATTTCACATTTGTATCACGCATGGCATCCTTTGCTGTTTCTCTGCAGGGGAATTTATTGTTTTCCTATTAATACATTGGTGTAATATAAAGCTTTTTGATGGTCGCAATGTTCGATTTCGAGATTTCAAGGGATTTACTAGTTTTGTGGTCCCAGGAACAAAAATGTGGATTTTAAGCATGCCTGTCTGTCGATGCATTAATTTGTTGATATACTACTCAATGGATTTCGATGAAATTCCACATGTAGATTTTTGTAGGTTTATCCCACAATAACGTCAAAAACTGCTTAAAAAATCCAGTATAATTGGTTTTTATTATTGTAACAGTCTCCGTGGCTTGGTTTGCAAGGTGTCGTATCTGTCTTCGATGATTTCCGGTTTGAATCCCGTTGAAGCGAAGGCCATTCGGTTACAATAACAAAGCAGCTGATGGCAAACGTTGGGAACCGCTCCTAGCAAAAACCATCCCCAGCAACTTGCGCCGGGACATCGCTTTGGCAACGTTCCGAATGGCCACAGGACACGACTACCTTCAGAGCCACCTGCACAGAATAGGTATCGCCGAGTGCCAGGAAGCAGAGGGGAATGCCGATCACCTATTCAGCTGCACTGGCATTGAAGTAGAAAACCGAACTGAGACACAGGAGGGATTGGCCCAGCTCTATTACGCGGCACGGCGTCAAATGGCCTACCAGCCAAGGACGGGCGTTGGCTGAAGAAGAAGAAGACAATAACAAAGCGTGTTCTAAATTGTAAACAGTTGTAAATTACTTTAATCGTCGTTCAATATACAATAATATTCATTTAAATAAATAAAAACATGCTTACATGATTAAAAACGTATCTTAAGTTTGAACGCAGTTTGAAAAGTCGACTTCGATGGCCAGGTGGCAACGTGCTTACACGCCATGCGATCGGAGACGTGTCTAAACTCAAAACGGGTACTATAGAGGCGACTTCTTCTTCTTCTTCTCGTGCCCCTTCAACGTTGAAGATTAGCGATCATTTGAGCGATTTGCACCTTAGACACGGCTGCGCGGAAGAGGCCTGTCGTGCTCCTCCCGAACCAACCCCTAAGGTTGGCCAGCCAGGACGTCCGTCTTCTACCTGCGGTTCTTCTCCCCTCAATGCGCCCTTGTATGATGAGTTGGAGAAGGTGATATTTCTCATTCCGCATCACGTGTCCAAAGTACTGCAGCTTCCTCTTCTTTACGGAGATTAATAAAGTTCGCTGGGTCCCCACTCTATTGAGTATTTCCTCGTTTCGTATGTGATCTCGCCAGGATATTTTAAGCAGTCGGGGATACACCCACATTTCAAAGGCGTCGATTTTGTTTTCAAGCCGCTGTGTGAGGGTCCAACCCTCCATCCCATATAAGACAATTGGAAACACATAGCATCTCACCATTCTCACCCGCAGATCAAGTGATAGAGTTCTGTCACAAAAGACTTTCCTCATTCTAGTAAACACACTTCGGGCCTGTTCAATGCGACTGCTGACTTCTTGCTTCATACTCCAGTTCTCATTCACAACGCATCCAAGATATTTAAAATGTGGCACTTGTTCAATTGGCTCTCCATTAAGGTTTAGGAGTACAGGGTGGTGTGGGACCTGCTTGGAGATGACCATGACCTTGGTCTTCTTAACGTTAATTCTTATGCCATATCTCTGACAGGCCCGGTCTACCTTATTAACTAACGTCTGCAGCTCCTCTGACGTAGATGCTATGAGCGCAGTGTCATCGGCGTACCTGAGGTTATTTATAAGCTGTCCATTGACTGATATGCCTTCAGGGGAACCATCTAGCGCCTCCGCCATGATCTTCTCTGAGTACAGGTTAAAGAGGGTTGGAGATATCACACATCCTTGCCTTACCCCGCGCCTGATCTTTATCACGTTGGTCTCACCGCCATCGATCAGTACAGTTGCGACTTGTTGCCAATACAGACTCGCTATGGCCCGCACATTGCTGCCCTCTACACCAATATCCCTTAGTGTTTCCAACATCTTCCCGTGGCGTACTTTATCAAAAGCCTTCTCAAAATCTATAAAGCAAGTATATACATCACGACCCATATCAAGACAACGTTGCACAAGCACCTGTAGCCCAAACAGAGCGTCTCGTGTTCCAAAACCACTACGAAAACCAAATTGCTCAGGTGATATGTGTTCGTCACATTGGACATATATACGCTTGAGAACCACTTTTAGGTATACTTTCAGGACATGACTCATTAGGCTTATTGTTCGAAAATCTGAACACACTTTAGCATTATTTTTCTTGGGTAATGTAATAAAATAGGATTTCAACCAATCAGTAGGCAGCTCTCCTCCTGCATAAATCGTATTGAACAGCTTAGTCAGTAACCTTACTCCTGCTATGTCCAGGAGTTTGAGAACTTCTCCGAACACATTATCCGGACCAGCCGCTTTCCCGTTGCTGAGCTTCTTGATCGCGTGCTGCACCTCGTCTTGGAGGATTTCAGGCCCTGGCTCAACATTCTCATAGCCATGTCTTTCGTCTCTAACATCATGAAAAAGTTCCTCAATGTATCTCTCCCACAGCCTTTTCCTTCCTTCCACGTCCATTTTAGAATTTCCGTCCTCATCACATATTGCGGTGATTGGTTTCCCTCGGTTAGTAGAAAGTTTTTCTCTAATCTTCTTATGAAGATTGAATGTGTCGTGGCACCCATCCAGCATTTCGATCTCATTACACAATGCTTCCTCTCTTGTCTGCTTTGCCTGCCTTATTTTCCTCTGAATCATCTTATGCACAAGCCGGTATCTCACGGCATCTATATTTTTCCATCCCCTTCTTTCATCCATCAACGCTAAGATCTCATCAGTCATCCACACTTTATGTTGTTGCTGATCTGCCTTTAGATGACTGAAGAGGTCAATACATTCATTAAATTGTTTGTATTCGATTAATCTTTTTATAACTTAAAAAAAAAAAAATTATCAGCAATGTTTGGCTGTTATTGTGCTTCTTCCGAGTTATTCCCAAGGCGCGGCGCAGAATCGTCATCTCCATTCTTTGCTCTATGGAGGAGCTGCGCTCTCCTTGATTCCTCGCCGTCCATATTGCTACTTCGGAAGGAAAAGGACACAACTCAAAATCTATCAGTTTACAGAAATTGAAGTTGAAGTTTTTTATACTGAATTAAACTACCCGATGGTTCTCGCCAAATAGAAAACGACAAACTGCCCTCACGTGGAAAATATACCCACTACATTAACGCAAACTAGATTTTTTTTAAAAATATTTTAGCGTTATTAAGTCTGAATCGACAAATTTTGAGTTCTGTCTTTTTTCTTCCGAAGTGCCGATGAGTAATACTAATGCCCTTGGACTTAAGAAAATTTAATTTGTTTGCAGGTCTTTTTGTGGCAAGTGGTCTTCAGCGTTTTGAGCAGCAGCCAGAGTATACAGAAGTAAATCCGGGTGAAGATGTTTCCCTCATTTGCAAAATTTACAACAAGAAAGGCACATGTTCGTGGCAAAAGAATAATAAGGTATGAGTATCATTGTTTTTAGGTACTAAAAGGGGTGTTAAGTACCCCATACATGACCATTTTAAACCCGCTGGACTGGACAAAAAAAAGAATTTTAGCTTTAAACTGCGATCCATTATTTTCTCCCATATTCCTGTTACCATTTGGAATGTCTCGTTTGTAAATGAGTGCCTTTAAAGGAAGACCTCAATCCATGATGCAAATAATTTTATTGTTACGATACCTGTTGAGATAGCTAAATATTAAATATAATATTTATACTGTAGGTATCTTATATTAACTAATATCTTAACACATTATTTGTTAATAAATAAAAATAATTGCAATGAGAATGGTAATGCAATGAGTTACCGTAATGGCGTATCTATCTCAACCAGGTATTTTAAATTGCATAAAGTTATATTAGGTTTAAATACTAATAGGCTATAGGCTATAAATTTGTGAGTTTCTAAAAGAGCAACGTAAAAAGACGTACCAAATTAATAGGAAGAAAACTCAAAATTGGCTGACATTCATAAAACCATTGCTGAATTCGTTATTATGCAGCGAAAGCATGTTAATATTGAGCATGTAGGACAAAGTCTGGGGAAGTATAAAATACAGCAGCGGTATGTATGCAGCAACAGCAGAGTTATGGAGTGGGGAGGCTGTAAATCATCTTTTTCTAACTAACTTATCTCATACATTTCGCTGATGCAACAAGTATTGCTAACCCAGCAAAAACATTTCCGATATTGCGGTGAAATCCGATATTACTTTGCGCCCATGCGGGGGTGCCCTGAAAACTGGGCCCAGGCCTTTTTATTTTGCTTAGGCTATAGAAAATGAAGACAAGATTATTTTATTTTGAATAATTCCATGAAAAATTGTATACGAATTGTGAGTACCATTACATAACATTGGGTTTAATTTTATCTGTTAACTGGTTTTTATATAATGACTACTGGAACCGGCGACCTTCATATCGCCTACTTCCCCGTTCCGCATTTTTTGTTTGTTTATTTTTTATTTTTTACTGTAGCCTACTTTCAGTGTCGATAATGTTTGACTTTAATTTATATACAGCAGGCCTATAATATTTTTTGGTCCAGGAACCTTGTCCCCCTACCTACCGAAGTTTCATCACAATGTTATCAATTGTCACGGAAATCCGAGGGAAGAAACAGAAAATTACATTGATTTTTATAAAATGCTTTACATATAATATGTACGTGTATATTCTAGATTTGTATCGAATAGCACAGAGGCAGATTATAGTGTTTTGTCTGTGCTAATAGGTTCTCTAAGAAAATACTAAATTTAAAATTACTAAATTGAAAAAAATTTATTGTAAAAAAAACATTTTTCTGTGTGTGCCTAAATATTGGGGAGGTCTAATATTTGCAGGGCAATTTATATATCATGGATGCTCGAAGTTACCATTGACTTAAATTTAAAGCAAATAAATGCGACCTACAGGTACACATTGATAACACTGTTGCATAATCATGAATTCGAAGGAATTGCTCAAGTGTTTCAGGGAATCACGGTAAATAGCCTACTTAGGCTACATAGAATTTTGAGAGGCCGGTGGAATGTGTTTTAGAGCTACAATACAATAGGCGACGATGAAACGCACGAATAATAATCCATAAACAGTATGCTATACAGAAGTACTACCCCACGATAGAATGACATTTGGAGCACTTTATTTGCATTAAACGGAAGTTTATTCCATTTTTATTAGTGTTCCAAATGTCATCCTAACGTGGTCAGGTAGTGCGTACGAAAACCATTGACGTTTTCAGGTGGTCACAAACCAAAACAATAATAAAATGAGCTTTCAGCCCAAACTATGCGAGTTCCTGGCCAGGAAAAGACATGAAAAGAAATACAAAAATAAGTTGTCACGAGGGGAACATCGCTGTGAAATATAAGTAAAAAAGTACGGGGTAAGTGTCGGAAAGGTTGGCAGAATTGGAGGGCTCCCTTGAGCCTCCTGCCCCCTCCCCTCCGGCCCCAGTCTCATTTGAAGGTCGACAAGTAACAACCGTCGTGGGAAATGAGCGCCACCCTTAACTAAAATTCATCTTACCTTTAAACGTGGAGTTAACAAAAAACAAAAAAAAAAAAAAACAGGTTGAAAATAATCCCCTGGGACACAAGTCAACCCGATTTCTGTATAAATGTCCATCTTTGTCTCCCCGGGCAATTTGGCCAAATGAAATTGCTTAGAGAGCCTATTCGCAAACTCAGTCCTCAATATTTTTTTCTGATACTGATGTAGGCCTGGAATAAATTTTTATTTTGGGAAATTGAATATAAAATGAAAAATTGACAGGGTGATAGTCATCCCCACTTTAAAGGGGCAACAGAAATTCGGAATTTTGTGTGAGGGAAGGGTGTTAGCATATTTTTGTATAAAGGTCTTTGAATCCTGAAGTCCTGATAGGATAACCTTAGAAAGAAGTTTCTTGCTGTATTTTTATGTGATTCTCCAATAGATTTTTCTTAAGACAGGTAAATTGGGTTAAGCCATAATTATATTATAATTTATTATTAACTTTAAAATAGTTATTGATTTTCAGTCTTGATTTTATTGTGCATCTTGTTCATTAAAAATTAAAATTTTATAGAAAAAAAATTGATGCAACTTTCTACCAATAGGTTATCTGAGACTGTCGTATTGTTTTGCTACTGCGGCTCTTTGTGACATCCCTTGCCAGGGTTCACGTTGTTAGCCGATTATCCTGTATCAGGGCCGTAGCCAGAATATTTTGTCGGGAGGAGGGTCCATCTGATCTGACGTCACCGGAAGTCAGGTAACATTAATATATTTAAAACTCCATTCTATCTAGTGTACGTTCGGGGGGGGGGGGGTCCGGCCTTGTCCTGCATCCTCCATAAACCAACCGAAGTGTTCTATACAGGTAGACCGGTCTCATTAAGCCAGACTGTCCAAATCTTCATTGGCGTAGACACTCCCTCTGGTCTGCAATACTGTAAGCCTTGGCAAGACTATACTGAAGATTGCACCTACAGCTTACTCATGAAGGAGAATGACCATCGTTTTTAGGCAGTTATATACGTATTATGCCAAAGTGTGATGGTACCGTCTGATAGAAGATGATACAACTTTCTAATACACAATGAACAAATTGTATTGCATTTTTGAAAGAGTTATGCCTAGTCGGAAGTCTCGTGCCACTTATAAATCGGATTAATATAGCACTTATTTAAACCCAAACCTGTCAAGTTGGGAAGCCTCAAACAAAAATATTTTCGCATTTCCTTCAAGTAATAAATAAGTTAGATGCCTGGTGGTATAAATTAGAGAGGAAAATGCAAGTTTTGTGGTGGTTATGAATCGTTGCGAAGCGGAAAGAGCCACGACGTTTTCTGTCAAAGGTGTAGGTGGGGGATTTATGATGACACGACTCCCTTATAATAACTCTGTATTCTCTTTCCCCTCATTCATATTCAAGTAATTTAATGTCGTTTATTTCTCATTTCACGTTCGTATTGCTTAGTAAACAGCTGCTAGCTTAAAGAAGCACCTGTGCACTTGCAGGAGCGACAAACGAGATCCTGAAGCTTGCAATGACATATGAAGACGTCAGGGGACAAACCGGAATGGTGCACTTTTGGTCGAAATTGAAATAATGGTGGCATTCTGTTCAGTTTTTTATGTAGTTTTAAATGACATAACAAAACCGAAGAAAAACAAGTAAGGTTCTGCACAAATGGCGTGGAAAAAAAACAGTATACAGGGAAAGATATGGCTACTTTAAACTTTAAAATTAGATTTCTGAAAAATCAACTTTTGATCACCTTTCCGGATTTTCCCCTGACGTCTCCATTAGGCACTTATTCCACCGACGTCAATAGTTTACTATTGACGTGTTTGACGTAGTAGCAGACATTAATGGCAGTGTAAAAATGTCTGCTACCACGTCAATATCAGCAATATTTTGACTATTGACGCCTATGGAAAACAATGCTACGTACTTGAAATATTGACTTGCAGTCATTTGTAGCCCGTACTACGCCTCTTTTCATCAATACGAGCTTTATATTGGAGAGATGGAGCATTCTATTTTTTTTTTCAGCCGGTACCCCCAGCACTGAGAGCATTTAATAGAAAGAATACAATACAATATTAAAAAATAATAGTTTTTACCGGAATACTGCATGTAAGCCCCATAAGGGAGGCTTGTGGCAGGATTTGCCAAAAGGCTACAACAGCTATAGTTATAGGGATTACGAACTACATTATTACAAGTGTAAATAAAAAAATAATAATACAGTTATATAGTTAGTTAAAGTTAAATAAGTTACCTTACATTATCCAGTATAAAATAAAATATAAATAAATCAAAAGAATTAATTGCCATCATTTAAACAATTTATCAGCCAGTCCCCTAGATTTATTCGCTTAACAGCATTGTAGCTAACTAGCTATCCAACTCTAGAAGACTGACGGGAATCAAATTAAATACTCGGGGAATTGCTACCTTAAGCTCATGATAGCCATACATATTATTATGAGGCAGCTCAATATAATGTTTGTAGGTTGTTCCAGCTCCAGTTCCAGCTTTAATATTAGGCCATGATCATGCGCCCACTGAAGAAAACAATAGAATTCAGCATTTAATACTTTTAACCCTTCATCAATATCTTTGCATTGCGTCATAATGATGGTGTCGTCAACAAATTGAAGAATTTTACAATATTTAAATATATTCGCCATAGACCGCACGAAGATTAAATAGAGAAGTGGACCTAAAATTGTACCCTGGGGCACACCGGATTGCTGTTTAGCTGCTGTACTCAAAAAATTCTTTAATTTTACAACTAATTTTCTTTCTTTAAAATAATTTTTAAACCAGTTTGTCAGTTTAGAGCTGACTCCGATGTTGAATAGTTCCGTTATAATGCCGTTGAAGTTCAGTGTGTCAAATGCTTTTTTTAAATCCACATAAATTACTAATACAAAGAAATTTCTGTTCAGGTTACCGATGACATAGTTTGCAAAGTCTTGCAAAAGGTGATTTGTAGACAACCCTTTCCTGAAACCGAAGTGCTCACTAGGGATGATATTATTTGACTCGAGGTAAATTATTAATCTTGAAGCTATTGCTTTTTAAAAACAACACAAAATAGAAATTGGTCGATAGTTTGAGTAGTTATTTCGGGCACCACTTTTAAAAATTGGCTTTACAATTGCAGTTTTAAGGGTGTCCGGGATAATACCAGTGTTTAGACTGGCATTAACAAATACCGTAATAACAGGTAAGAGAATATTAATATTTCTTAATATATCGCTAAGGCAAATACCATCTATATATATATCTATATTATATAATCTTCTTCTTCTTCTTCTTCTTCGGCCGGTACTCCCCTGCGCCGAAGGAATATATTTATAAATTAACAATTATACCCTTATAATACAAATAACCTGTGGGCCCCCAAGTTAATCAACTTGTCGGGGGCTCGCACAGTAAACGCTGTAGATGATGCAACATGTTTTCTATTTCACGTCTGTATTAGCAAAAAAAACTTAGTTTTAATTTCAAATCAGTTTAATTCATACCATTTAAAATTGTATGTTAACGTAAAGAGTAGGCCTAATTATAGTAAAGTAAAATAATTAAAGTAAAAAGTAAAGTAAGTTTTAAAGCGAAGTATTTTAATTCAAAAGCCATTTTTTAATTTTCGTTTTTATCTCTCCTATTTTAGTTAATTTTTTAAGTTGTATGGGCAATTCATTAAAAATTTTCGTTATACTATTTAATCTATTCCCGTATTTGTTGTAGGCTGGTTTCAAATTGACGTTTCTTGGATTTCGAGTATTGTGATGTGAATTGTTTTCTGTTTCTATGTTAAAATTCTTGTCAAAGAAGTTATATTTAATTACTTTAAATGTATAGAGTTGTTTTAGGTTTAATATTTCGAGGTACTTATATTTATCATCAATGTGGTTAAATTTTTTGTTTAGTTTGTTTGACAATATATTCTTAATTATTCCTAATGTATTGGTCTGCCCGTTTGCCCGTTCTTGAATATGCAATCTCATCGATCAATTTATCCATGGCCGTAAGCAGATTATGTAATAATAATAATAATAATAATAATAATAATAATAATAATAATAATAATATCCCGAAGGCTTTTTTATGGACCTAGACCATCTTATATAGTGGTCCATTGGTTCCTTGTCCAATGTCAACGACCCCATGGATTTCCATCATTATGTATATTGTTTCTGTATGAATTTTTAGCCATTGGCAAACTCTTATACGTCGCTCGATGTCGACCGACACCGGTTACAAGCGATAATGGACAAGCTAAGACAAGCTTACCAATGTAATATAACAGGCGAAAGCATGACTTAACCAGGTATAGATACGAGTCATGCGCATTCTATCCCACCAATAACTTTTTAATCACAGCAGAACAATTGACATGTTTTCCTTCGAACAAGTTTTGACCAATCAGAGCACACTTTGGGCACGTCTAGAGGTTGTGTGTTCTACTGAGCCCCCACGCTACAATTTTCGAAGCGTACGTAGTGCCACTGAAGGTGACGATCGCTCTGTTGACGAAACGTTATGTAGTACGCTGTAAGATCGACCACGGCCTGGACTCCATCTTCCATCACCCGACTCCAACCGTGAAAACCTTCGTAATTTTATTAGACACAAGCCTCCGCGCCCTCCTGCTTCTCCTTCAGGTGGACTGGGACTCCAACTCTCCAACTCTCCAAGTCTCTAACTCGAACTCTATACATCTGCAGGCTGATCATGGCGATTGTAATACCGGGGTTTAAATAATCCCTGGTATTAAAAATGTAAACAAGATAATTTTATAATGGAAAGTGCCATTCAACATTTGTTTGTTTTCATTTTTAATACCAGGGTATTATTTAAACCCCGGTATTATAGTCGCCATGATCAGCCTGCTGGACGGTTAGTGTTAGGTTGTTGCTTTTCAGTGGGCTGTGCGTTTCTTGGGACTTTGGTGCCGCGGACGGGAGGGACTAGGTTACTTTTAGTTGAATTTGAATATAGGCATAGATACTGTATGCAAGAAGGACAGATTAAGTGAATTAATATTAAGGCGCACATTCCACCGACCGGCTAGGGCTATTTACAAAAACAGTGACGTGGTAGCAGACATTCAAGACTTAGGCGGGGTTTCCACCGACTTCGCATTGCAGAATTGACGGAAATGTTTATTTTCCTCTATGCCATAGTTAAAATTGATCAATGATCAAACAGAAAAATCACAAACAAACAAACTTAAATTAAAAAATGGCGTCATGGGATATGTTAAGTACAACCATTTTAATAGATTTCTATAAAAAGAAAAATTATAATTTCCGTCAATGTCATTTGCATTCTGCAATGCGAGGTCAGTGGAAACCCCGCCTACGTCTTGAATGTCTGCTACCACGTCACCGTTTTTGTAAATAGCCCTAGCCGGTCGGTGGAATGGGCGCCTAAAAGATAGGACGATAGGAGTATATGATTTTGTATCACAGCAGTATGGAAAAATTGTAGACGATAAATTTGACGGTATGGCGAGTGACAGTAAAATGCTCGAAGCCAACAAGATAATATTAAATCATATTGTGGTGATGTGCGACGTGTAAAGCGGTGAGCTTAGTTGCGTCGTGTCAGCAGTGAAATACGCTTTCAATAAGGGAAGATTCAGCAGCGCACCATAATGCCGCAATAAATTGTTGCTCGGGGCTTCTTCCACGCCTTGCATATGAAAGCCATTCGGATGACTGCGGTTCGCAAATTTCAAAAGATTAATTCGGTCTATAGAATTGCGACTTACACATCACTAGTGTATATTTCTGAGCCTGCAGTTACGAGTTTATTAAAGCTTTGCCAAGAAAAAACTCTGATTTTGTGGATTTGACTCAACCAGTCCGTTTTGACTTATTTGATGAGTACAGTACACCAGCCAATTTTACGCTTTACATAACACAGTAGGGTTCTACTTCAGAATCGTTTGACACAATTAAAGCTGATCCATTTTTTTGCCATAGTTAGCGTCACCGCTAAAATCAGGATACAGGGTACAAGTTTTCTCGATCCTAATCGGCATTACATTGATCGTCTGTTGCTAATGACAGAGCATGAAATAAACGAAAAATTGAACGTCCAGATTAAAGAGCTACAACAGAAATATTTCCCTTTTTTTCACCTCAAATTTGGGCCAAGCAAAGTTGGACGTTTTTGGTCTTGCATCACACCTGTACTGACTATTCTATTCTGGTTTTTTTTAGCCTGTCGGGATATACAAAGACAAATACGAGTGGGCTGGCAGCCAGGAGGAAGGGGACTGTTCTCTTCTCATTAAACACGTGACAATAGACTTCGACGACGGGGAGTGGGAATGTCAGGTGACGGCGTCCGAGTTCACAGCACAAGACGCCCTTACGTCCAACCCTGTCCGGCTCGTCGTCAGAGGTGAGTGCCATAAATGACTATTTTACGACAGGCACCTAGTGGGACTGTCGGGAGACGACATCGGTACACCACAGAGGCCGCTAGGTTCCTCAAATCGTCATACTTGCAGAGAATAACAATCTACTGACTAACTGAATTGTGACTACGAAGAGCTAGTAGGACTGTGGGGTGACGCGGTCAGTTCATCGCACAGGCCGATATGAGTCTAGTGCTGTACATACAGAAGACAACAATAAACACGCTGACTATTTGAAGACGAGGACTCGAGGAGCTAGTGGGGCTCCCAGGTGACGGTATCAGTACACCGTACAGGCTGCCACGTCCGGCTAGTAGTCCGGTATGAGTGCAGTGCTGTGCATACAGAAAACAACAATAAACACCCTGGTAATGTTCCGATCGGGAGCTAGTGGGACTGTCAGGTTAAGGTATCAGTTCACCGCACAGCACCACGCCCTTACGTCCATCCTTGCCCAGCTAGTCATTCGAACAATTTATGCTACATAGTAAACAAGATAAATCAACGCCTACAGCATAAAAAATATTCCATTTCAAGAAATAGGTGAAGGGTGAGTTGGTTTGCATGCAGAGACTGCCCGTGTGGGGGGGGGGAGGGGGGTGCTGTCGAAGTGATTTAGCACAGGCGGGTGCACAGACACTAATGCGGGGGGATGGGGCACGCTCCACTGAACTCTGCCCCTCCCTCCCCCCGCCCGGACCACGACTTAATTGCCGTGGCTAACGCTGCAATGGCTAACATGCTTCATGTGTTTACTCCAAACACGAATGTTTAAGACTGTTCACGCCATTTTAGACACGTCCATCAAATTAATCCGCTATACATGGGGTGACTTTTACTTGCTTAGGCTTTCATGCACCGAATGTAAATAAAATTAATACGTACAGTGCGTATGAAAGTGACTTTCTTTTGACTATACTTACCTGCCCACTGGACTTCATATTTCCAGCAGGTCGATCCAATTTTTCTTGGTCTGCCAGGTAGCTGTTGTCTTATCCATTGCAGCCTCCTTCTGCGTAGAAAACCTTCAATGCCCGCCGAAATGAACAGTTATTGAATTACTAAATCTCCGATACATACAACATACATGTTAGTAGTTTTAAGTACGGAATTTGCAGTTACAAGAAGTACCCGTACCATTTTTATTTTTACCAGATTTTCCCTCCGCATTGTGTAAGCCCAGTGACAGAGTAACAATAGGGGATGTTTTTGCCATAAATGCAAAAGCTATATGTAGGGAGGGGGAGACAGGCGAGGTTCTCAAGTGACAGCCGTACAAAAATACCGTCAGTGGGATGAAAACCTCCTCGAGTTTCTTGAGAAAATTCCAAGAGGTGGGGAGGTTAATGCATAATTCATACGCACCGTGCATGTGTATGACAACCCCCTCCCCCATACAGACTCAAAAATACATGTCTTACACTGATGCAACGTGATTTTTTGGAAAGGAACCCCATAACCTTCAAGTCAGTAGCTCCCATCCAGTGAATAGAATAGTGATTTTTTTTAGTCCCGATCTTTTTTTAATACTATACAGTGCGAACAGGAAACACTGAGTTCAATATGTTTAATTTTTTTATGCAAGTATTTGAATAAACAAAGTGCTCATTATCATTAATTGGTCCGACTGTAAGCTACGAGTATTTCTCTGCTGACTGCTACGCATGCTAGTCCTTGTGAGTATATTTAGCAGCTATCCAGACTCCTGTTATGGGTGGGTTCTTAACAGAAAAATGTGATGTGTTTATGTTGGTATGTAAAATAAAAAATACAAATAACAAATTAATACAGTAGAACTGAGGTAATATAGCAAACGTGTCGGACTATCGAATTAGTCCGATTACTACCACAGACCGTGTAATCTGAAAGATTAGAAGTCAAAGTGTTAAGATTCTATCTGAACTGAAAATCGTACTGCTGAACGCACGCTTGACCGATATGATGTGTAGACCTAGTGAAATTGAAACTGGGACAAGATGCGTCGAGCACAATAGTGGATACAACTTCTTAAATCATGCATTAAGCTGTGTCCACACTATGCCGCGTTGGCTGTTGGCACTGCCAACGCGGAAAATCTGGTTGTTGGCCTCCCGTCCACACCGAGAGTTGGCATTCAGCCGCAAAAATTCCGCCAAGGTGGATTTACTAGGAGGATATACGATACCTGCGTGCCTTGTGGAACCAACGGTTGGCTCTTCCCCACTACCCGCTCTCGCTGCTGGCTTCCTTTGATGGAGACCTACACTTTAGGCGGGGTTTCCACCGACCGGCTAGGGCTAAAAACAAATACGGTGACGTGGTAGCAGACATTCAAGACATTCAAGAATGCAATGCGAGGTCGGTGGAAACCCCGCCTAAGTCTTGAATGTCTGCTGCCACGTCACCGTATTTGTATTTAGCCCTAGCCGGTCGGTGGAAACCGCGCCTTAGCAATTTTCTGTGGCAAACCGTTGGATCAGCGGTATATGCCAACGCCCACGTCCCCAAATTGGCAGTGTCAACAGCCAAGTGCCAACGCAGCGGCGGCAGTGTGGACACCGCTTTATATTAGTGAAGATTTACTGAAATAAATTATATACAGTGATAGTTGGATATGCCGGATTACAAGGGGTGCCGGATTAGCCACGGACCGTATTACCGTGTTTTCCCTGTATAATAATAAAATATACTTATGCATATTCCAATCATGACAGACAAACTCGGTAACATTTGCAAGAATTATCGATCCTGACTGGAGATTGAATGAAATGTATTCATTCAGGAATGATTGTCTTACAGAACAACTTTAAGTATGAGCAAAGCAAAAACAAAAAATCCGAAATTAGCATTTAGCAATCTAATGCCTTAAAGTTGAACAAATAGCATGGCACTGCGCACTCAGCATTTTTACAAGAAATATACCTTACTAAAAATTTCAATGAGTTGTGCAAGATCTACATTACCGACAAGAATCGGTTCTTTTTAGGTTGCGACACAGCTCTAAAACAATGAAGACAGTTACCTACCCGTGACGAGTAATTCCATTTTTGAAAGTTTTGTTTTTTACGAGCTTGTGATGACAGGCAGAACAAACTTTTTATTTTCATTTGAAAGAGTTTGCTCCGCTCTCATTTCATTGTTTGCAGCCAGGGTATTTTAAATTAAACCGCACTCCCTTCCTTAGCACTTTCTTTGCTTCGCTAGCTCATTTTGACTCTTGCTTTAATTTTGTCGAAAATGACGTCAATTGCCAGCATTGCTATATTAATCTAAAGCTTTTCACTTCATCCATCCACCTCTTAGGTCTTCCCATGTATTCTGCTTTCCTTTTTTACGTTTTTACTTTTTTACCCATCCATTTTCTCGATATGAACCAGTCATTTACTCAACCTCGGATTTATTCAAATGAAAACAAGAACGTATATACAGTAGTCAACAGTCAACTACTCCTTAGAGACGACGTGTTATAATTAATAATTTTAAATTGAACAGTGTTTCATTCTAGGGATGCAGAAAACTTTGAAAATTTTACGTTACGCTACGTTATCAATAAAGGTTAATCTCGTACAAACAATTTCACAAGCAATATTAAGATTTCTATTATTTCTGAAATACCTATCTCCCGGATGCGGCGTGCCTTTGGCTGGGAGCTTGTAAAGAAATTAACATAATTACGAGTAACATCACAATAATGCAGTAATTAAAATTAACATATTACATTTTCTTTTAGCTAATTGTCCATAATTTCCCTGACAAGCCTCCCAAATGCTTGAATTCGTAATGGAGACTGGACAGATGTGAGAGCATAAGGGGAACACCATTGTTGGAAAGCTTTCTAATTAACTAGCAAATTGATTTGTCTCGGTTAAGACGCCGAGCCATTTGATAATGGTGTGGTGTCAGTAAATCCCTTGGTCGAGACAGTTTTCAAGAATTCTGTGTGATTTACTACACTGCTAGCCTATCTCTGTTCGGTGTACCTGCCATTTCTCCGGTCTTCCATTACGTTTGCTTCCTTCTCCCGTCCTTTCAAATAAGACAACATCTGACAATACAATACGGAAGCTATTCCACTGTGTTCTGTTCCTGAGGAGGAAAAATGCATTCTTCAAAGCGATATGAACTCTACCTTTATCTATACAGTGGTGTAGTTAATCCGTTGAGACAATTTCAGAGCTGTCTCTATTAGCTCCAAATCCGACCATCGTGGTACAGAAAGACAATGCGGATATAATTGCTTTTATCATTCAAAGCCTAAGTTAGTGCTATTATCACCTTGCCTAATACTTTCAGATTACTTACTTCTTACTTACTTACTCCTTACTTCTTAGCACAGGGCTTCCAGCTCAGGTGATGCCAACTGCATGATGTCTCAGAAATGCCCTTGATGCTAGTGTCGACATGTTCGGCGTGCACAGGATCTTTTGATGCCCGCCCTCCTTGTGTCCAACCTGATCGCGTAGCTTGTCCCGTTGTGTGCATGGGGCTAAGCACTGCAGGAGTATGTGCTCCAGTGTTTCATTAGCTAGACCACAATATTCATGGCATACTGGAGATTCGATTAGATGGAAACGGTGCAAGTATTCATTGGTAGTAATGTGGACTGTTCTTGCTCTAGCAGCAAAGGATGCAACGTTTCTGTTTATTGTACTGCTGAAGCCGGCTTAGGTTGTATTGCGTACAGGGTTCTACCAGTGGGGGAAACCCTCCATCTCTGTATCCATTCTTGGCGTAGGACTCTGTCAGCAGCATTCTTACAGTGTGTTAATGAAAACTGGGGTTCTTGAATTGGTGCCATTTTTGTCGCATCTTTTGCTATGCTATCAGCTATTTCATTTCCAGAGACACCGCAGGGAGCAGGGATCCATTGCATCGTTATCTTATTTTATTTGCTTATTAAATTTTTCATTAGCTTTCTTGTTTCCTCCATACGAAAGTGATAGGGTCCTGGAAATTACCGTGACAGTGCTTGAAGAGCTGATCTGGAATCCGTTAGGATACAAATTTCTTGATTGTTATATATCATACAACATTGCAGTGCGGCATTTATAGCAATTTGTTCTGGATCCATACTTGAAGAAGCATATGTAGGAACGTAGCATCTTTCCCCTGAGCTTTGATTATACACGCCTGACCGTCAACCGACCTATCGGTAAAAATTTTCTGGTGGTTCCTATATTTTGTGTGTATCATTTCTGTAGTTTCCTGTTTTAGAACGTTGACGCAGTTTTTCTTTGTGATACTTTCAGATTACTTTAGTCAAATGAACTAGTATATAATATTTATGATGACCATATAACTCAGTGAATTAATTATTCAAACCTAAAACGCCACAGTGCAACAACACAACTAATCAACTCTATGGATTCATTGCTGAAATTAATTAGAGTTAGTGAAGGGAGTCTATAATTGCAGCAGTATTTGATTCAGATAAAAAATAAAAAATAAAATAAGAAAAGTTTTCTTTATGTAACTCCCTTCATCGAGACAGTTGTGATCAAGGGCGGATCCAGCGGAAAATTTAGGGGGGGGGTGTATTTATTTGTTTATTTTTATTTTAACTATGTATCTTATTATCTTATGAATTTACTCATTTAGGGGGAGCCATGACCCTCTTACCCCCCCCCCCCCCCCGTGGTTCCACCGTTGGTTGTGATGTACTATCCCGCCTCTTAACTTTCAAACAGCTCTCGTATTCTTCATTTTCTTTCTGTTAACCCATCTGGACAAACCCCTTTATCTCTCGACTTAACGTTACAAAATTGAATTCCTAAAATGGATTCAAACCTGAAACATTATCCTGTGGCGTAGCGAGAAATTTTTGTTGGGTTTCCAGTTTTCATAAAGTTTGCCCGCTTACGATAGGTTTTTGAATGAGGTGGTGTTTAATTTCGCGCTACCTCCCCCCCCCCGGGAATTGTTTTTTAAAAGTTAGGCCTGAAAAAAAATTATTTTGCAGGCGATAACTTTCTTAACAAAACCGGGAAAAGGGGGACCGGGGTCTCCCCGGCGTATTTTTTTTAGATAAATATCTAAAAAGAGATTGATATTTTGCTAAATTCTGGGGGTGGGGTACCGGACCCCGCTGACCCCCCCCCCCCTTGGCTACGCCACTGATATTAGCGTCAGGGACATTAACATCTGACTGATTTGTATCAGCTAAGACACAGTGGCATTGGTAATGGTATCAGTCCATACCATCTAGGTATAGTGCCACCTTTGTCGAGGTGAGGCTCTAGTATTCTTCTTTTTCTACTATTTATTCTCGCCGCCCCATACTAGCACTCCCCATGTTAACTCCCCATGTGGGCCAACCACTTTATCACTCTATTTAACTATGAAAATTTCAACTCGATTCGAACCTGAAAATGTCCTTTCAGCAACAGTGAACATGTCAGCGCTGGCTAAATCTACCAGACGTAAATTGATTTGTGTTAGTTAAGACACAGCGGCATTTGATAATGGTATGGTGTCAGGGCCGTAAATCCCTTGGTCGAGACAGTTTTCAAGCAGTCGGTGTGATTTAGTGCACTGCTATCCCGTCTCTATTACCCCGCAAACCTCACCATAGCCCGGCTATTCTCCTACTATTGCTCTCTTAACCCCGGGTATTACACTCAAATAAATAATGGACTACCTCCGACAAATGTGCGGTATTGTTGTATATTTCATTCCAATTTTTGACAGTTGTGCTTAAGGAAACGGTTAAACGGAATATCCACCCGCTGGGTGACCTAGATATGGCTGAAGGAATTTTCAAATTAGATCCTGGATGTTTGGCTCATAAATTTATGCTTTCATTTGTTTGTTACACGTTTTTTGTGCAGTCACATTTCCCAGGAATATCGATCGATATCCATCATTGAGGAATTAGTAGAAGAAGTCTTCACTAACTCCGGATGACAAAAAACTGACATATAATTAATTGGATTTCTTTCCACGGGGCAACTCGTTTTTTTATGCAATTCCAGCTCCATAACTGTTGTCATTAGGTGTTATAGTAACGGCCACGTTAACATTAGTCTTATTTTGAGGGGCCCATCACGGGAAAATTTTAACGGTGCCCCTCTCAACCACTAATACTAAAATTGTATACTTTTTCTTTTAATAAAGTTTTGCTTTACTTTACATCAAAATGAAATTATGAGTATAATTTCTTCTATTTACCAATCCTAGAGGATTGCTCACGGTCGTGTGATGTTTGATTTTGTGCATTTGTAAGGTATCTCCTGTTGTCTCTTAAGGGGGAATCGCATCTATGGAAGTTTTCGATGATAAGCTAATAAGATCTATGGAACAGAATCCAATATTATTATGGTGCAGTTTTTTTCTTCAGCGTCAATAACGGCATTTTGGACCTAAAAACGCCTTTTAAGTTAAAAGACCCTCGATGTAACTCAATGGACAGTAAATCCGGAATAGTCCTGTTAGTAGAGAACCAGCAGCGGAAGATCAAGGTCAAGATCTAACTCGACTCAAAAATGGAAAACGCCTAGCATCCGTACTAAACGCGGCAGCTGGGCTTGTTGCTGACCACATCATCACAGCAGTGGTCAAGAGAGACCTGTCCTCAGGTCGAGATATATATATATATTTTTTTTAATTTTAATTTTTATAAAACGATATATCGCATACAAACAAATTAATGAATGTATCCGATTGACCTTTTCAGTCGCCTCTGTAGGTTATTACCCGTGATGAGTACGACACGTCTCCGATTGCATGGCGTGTAAAGACTCGCACAAGTGCAAGCACGTTACCACCTGGCCATCGAAGTCAGAAGTACAGTGGGTTGTCGGACTACGCCGTTGATCTCAGCTTCAAGCCACTTTTTATTATTATTTCTCTTTTGCCTCGTTTTCACGATTTTTCGATAAGCCCCGCAAGTTTCGGTGACACAATTTATTTATAGACTCAGACTTTTTATCTAACCAAAGAAGCCAGTAAAAGCAAAAGGCTGAGGTTGACGAATAATCCAGTCAAAAATGGAGATGGGAGACGGGAAAGTAGAAGGAAAAGTAGGCGAGGGGGGGGGGGGAGGAGAAATAAATCGAAATTGTGTTGTAGTTTGATAAATCGATTCTCATTTAGATTTCAATTTACAAAGTGTCTCGGGGTTCCAACATTTTTTTCTGTTATTACCCCGGAAAGGTTCGGATTTCTTGGCAACTTGGCCATCGCCACCTCGAATTTCCAATGTTGTTAAAGCTATCTAATCAGGGTTCGTGTTTCTTATTCAATATTGTTGTTTCCTTTGAGGGTTTTTAGCAGTTACGATATCTTCATTAGGACTGTCGTTGTTTTTTGTCTCGTCTGTCTCGCAAAGGTTTTTGCGGCTGTGCGTTACAAAAACGCCTGAAGCAGCTAGAGCGCTCGAGTAAGTTAAAGGATACCTTTGAATCTTCATGTTCGACGAAGCCGGGCTTCATTTCGTTTAGTGGAAGTAGATATTTATTAGATTTTTGTTATTTGTTTGAGTTTAAATAAATTATTGCAGTTTATAAGTTAAACGATTCGAGCATTTTCTACTTAAAATGATAGCAACAGGATTATAATGCCTGGTTTTCTGAATAGAAACCCACCCAGAACTTCTTCAAAATAGAGATACCCACTCTATATTCAAAGGGGTATCTACTTACGTAAAACTGAGGATCTACCTTATCATCATTGGGAGGGGAAAATGGCAAAATGTTTCTGACTACAATATTCGAAATAGCACTAATGACTGAGGTATGATTTTTTTGAACCCAAATGCCAAATTTCATCAAAATCCATCGGGTAGCTTGCCCACAAACCGACAGACAGATATTTCGTAAAAATACTCTTTATTGGGTTCCTGGGACCTCAAAACGTGTAAATCAGTTCTACTAAAATCCTAAAATCAAATATTTCGACCATAACAAAGCTTCCTTATACTTCTGTACTACAATAGTATAAATAGAAAAGCAAAAAATACATTCCACCCATTTACAAAAAATAAAAGTTACATTCCTGTACATCGTATAAAACCGTCATAATTCTCTGAATTTAATACGATAAACGTCTTAAAAACTTTATGCGAGCAAAGCACATTTTGCCACTCGTCTTAGCAATAGCAGGCGGTGGAGCCGTTAAGGGAGGCTTACAGCGAAATAAGTAGCCGTATAAATCGAGGAAACAACAACACCTGGCAGTTTTATTAACAACACTCGCGAATTGTCATGGCCATAAAAAATCGTGCCGAGACGATGCCCCATAAAAATGGAACGTTTTTGTATTAGTAAATGTCCAAGCTCTGCCGAATCTAAACCTTTTTTCAATTTACCCGATACGCTTTACATCAACTCATTTTCTTTAGGGAGCTTCCCACCATGTCCTAGTAAACGCTCCTGTGAGTAAATGTGCTAGGTTTTACTTAGAGTTCAATATTAGTTAGGTGATATGGGAGATTCGAGCGTGCCATAAATTTATTTTGAAATCTGGGCCCGCTTGATGTCATTTCTCCTATGACCAGCCATTGAAAAAACGTACCAGGTGGCTTAGTTTTCACAAAAACATTTTTGGTGCACTCGAATGTCTCATCCCTCCTATATACGTAGTACTCTAGTACTACCAACATTCATACACAATCTTACAATCATGAAAGTTTTTGTAGAATTCATTTCAATCCTACCTCAGCCCTATAACTAATAAATAAGCCAAAAATAACAAAAACTTTAGAAAAACGTGTTATAACAACCCGAATTAGTAATACCCAAATAATCGTTAAGAAATTAAATTTGTCTAAGAAACCCATATATTACTATTATTATTTGTGCCTAT
The DNA here is from genome assembly GCA_963971405.1 of Psococerastis gibbosa. Taxonomy (NCBI): domain Eukaryota; kingdom Metazoa; phylum Arthropoda; class Insecta; order Psocodea; family Psocidae; genus Psococerastis; species Psococerastis gibbosa. The sequence goes on along the minus strand of OZ020486.1, from coordinate 30,502,055 downwards.
AATTATATTTAAAAAATATATATATATTGTTAAAACACATTTTTTAATTTACAATTAAATTAAATGCATGAAAAATAAAAAATAAACAGATCTGAAAACAGCGGTGCAGCACAAGAAAGAAAGCAGTTTAAATTGTGCTTTGGCTTCCTGCGGGTCGCGGTCAGGGCAAATTTTTCGTACATTCGGAATAGCGCTGGAAATAGAATAATGACTTTATACAAGCAGTTGGTAAGTTTACCTTGTGAATGGAACGAATGCTGCGTATATCTTGGAGGGATCGTGTCCCTAATACCAAGGTCCTTAGGCAAATGGATACAGAAGCGGAGTTGCTGCTGACGATTAAGAAACGGAAACTAACATACTGCGACCATGCTAAGAAAAACAAAAAATATCGCCTTCTGCATGTTATAATCCAAGAGAAGATTGACGGCTACCGGTAGAAGAAGCACATTGGTTGAAAAATCTGAGGCAGTGGTTTGGCAAGAGCACGACTTCCCTTTTCAGAGCAGCAGAGTCTCCGAAGTCCAAATTGCCATAATAATCGCCAATATTCGCAAGAAGAGGCATAATAAGAAGAAGAAGATTGAAAAGGTAACCTCCTTAGGATATTATTTCCCAAAATTGAGAATAAAAAACTGGACAATGCGGTATTCGAACCCACGATCTTTGCCTTTCCGGGACATCGTTACCACTACATAACACAAAGTGTATTGGTGACACTACTCCATTTTTATTCTAAGAAAATTGACGTCACTGACCGCTGACCGAATTTGGCATCTGAGTTCCCCCTTTCAATTTCATTTTGATCAATTTTATACGATACTTAGTAGTAGATTTTTGGCAGAGTCCCAGGCCACGGTGAGGGCCCATAGGACACTATGCGATACTTACAAAATTCAAAATTGTTTTTGCTCAGCCATCAGATTGAAATTTAGTAAGCAATACGCTCGGTGAAAAGGGATTAGGCCCGAAATACTAAATTTCCCTCTCATAATTTAGGGCAGCAATACCCCGGAGGACACAACAAACACATCATTTAGTAATATAAGTTACCTTTGAAACTGTGTTCGCGGCCCCTCTGGGAGACTAACTCTCAATTTGGAGCTATATGATTATGTTGCTGACCGTATTATATCGTGCATGATTTGCTTATTGCATCCACCAGCATCCATTTGGCTGTGCAACCAGTTTTATTGCATTACAATCACATTCCCATACAATATTGAACCCTCTGGGAATACATTTAGTTGCTAACGTGGAGAGGATTTACGTTTAAATAGCTCTTAACGCCTTTAAATTAAGGATAAGTAGAAAGTGAAGTAAAGAAAGTAAAAAACTTAAATATTTATGATTTTTTTAAAATTATTATTAGCCATTTATAATGTATAATGTGATAATGAGTACCAACTATACCTACTAACTAGATACAAATAGTGTATAATTTATAGGCTGTATATTTTAATTTTAATTTTTTTTCCTTTTTCCTCGCTTTTATTCTTAGGGGGGGTCAGCGATGCGGCAGGTTCTCTTCCAGCCCTTGCGGTTCTGTACTTCGGCTGCAGTTGTTCCTACAATTATTAATTCTGAGGTCTTTCGCTTTTATTGTTAGCCTGGGCCATCCTCGTCTTCTTCTTCGATATGTTTTACTCGCTTTATAGATAAATATAATATATTAATATATCATTATTATAAGACGTCATTTGGCTGCCTTCTGTATATGTATGTGTTGCATTTTTGCATAATCGCGAATTCGCAGGAAATTATGGCATGGTTTTGTTCAGGTGCGTTTTAAAATTATTATATTATGTGACATCCTAAGAATATTGACTGGATAGACCTATTTTAAGACAAAATCGGAGGGGGAAACAATAGGTATACTGAATCAAATATTTATCGTAGAGCTGTCAAAAGTTTCAAATACAGTATATTAGAAAAAAAGTTCATCAGCATTCTGATACATGATGCGTGCAAGTTTCTATCACCAATTAGCCACGATTATTGAACTTGATTTTGTAAGAAATAATGGAAAGTTAAGTTGTCGGGAGGAAGGAATTCAAAAACTGTGGCCAATAAGCATGTTATGGACCGCCACATATCATAAATAACAATGTTGAGGAGTATTACATCAAAGGGGTGTGATATGTTTGGTATAGCTCTAGAATTAACTGGATCTAGAAAAATCATGACTTGGCGGGATTCGAACCCCCGGTACCCCTGCCGGGCATCTTCCAGATTTTTCTTGATCCTCTAATTTCGGTTATAACGAGGACTTTGCCTGTTCAACCTAAGTAAGTTTACTGTCAGTATTATAACTATATTATACTACAATATATTATATATATATATAAGCTCTAGAATTGTTATTTCCTGTGAAATTTTATTTTATTCAATAAACATGTATTGGAGATGTATTATATATCCGATTTGATCTTAAGTCGACCCACAACAATATTATTTATGGTAAGCTGACTAAAACGAATTTCATTCTGTGACCGTTCACATAAAACCACTTCTGAAAAATGCAGCAATACGCTATCTCCATTACCGCTAACAATGAAGGGCCCGCAGTAAATTTTGAGCATAAACGCGCGGGAAAGCCAACTTTGAACTCATCAACTACGACAGGCCAGATAACCGGACAAAAATGAAAATGAAAACACATAAAATGTATAGCAAAGATAGCGGCCAACGCCATTAAACTTTACCCATAAAAAAGTATGCTTCCCATAGAACGCTCAAAACTTATTTACCCTACACCATCATATTTCTTCATGTCACTTTCAGGTTCTAGAAATTCCTACTAGTTGCTTTCGGTTCAGGGCTTTATGCGAGATTGAACTTACTAGGGAGTGGGCGCATGGGTGTCACAGCTATAGGCAAGGAGGAGCAGTCCCAGCCCATCCTTGAGAGGCAAATTTTTTCTAGGCATTTTCAATTTAATAATGTTATTGGGGTGTACATCTTAATCTGAATTCTGACCGTTTTCCCCTTAGAGGAAGAGAGGAAAACGTGCTAAGCTGCATGTGTTAGAGGACGAATTCAATGTTATTAATCGAATAGGTCGACTTGTCTGTGGTGTTTTGTTTTTGATAACTTACTGTTACAGTCAGTGTCGATAATACCATGACGTTATTGGTTCTAATGGCAAGTGGCAGCATTGATACTCTCCAGTATGAATGGTATGCAAGTTTAAGGTCGCACTAATGAAAAAATTTCCTTATCTGATTATTGGTAAGCTCCTGAATTTAGACAGGTTAGAATTTAAGCAATGGTCATTCCCGAGATAAATTCTTTCTATTGTTAAATGCATGACTAATTATTCCCAACGTAGCAACTCCAAAAATATACAGAGAATATATGGCATAAGACGAAATAGCATGATATATGACGTATATCTGCAGGCACTGCTGAAAAAAATAATTTTAATAATTTTGAACTAATCTTACAAAGACAGAAGGTTCAGAATTATTCAAAAATTCATCCAATATAAACGTAATTATACAAATGAAAGCTAGAGATAGCGATTGCTGGGAACTGGTTGCTTGGAATTAGATACCGGTTGATTGGTTTTTCCGATTTCCGTTAAACCCGAATAAAGATTATGAGATAAAGATTAAACGAGATAATGATGAGCAATTAAAATGCGATAATTCATCACTCTCCGCCACTCAAACCATTTCGAGCCTTTCTCCTTTCTCCCTTGTTTTCCCATCAAAGTTTGAGTCAATTTATTGCTGAGTCCCGGCTTATCTTAAGTATTTTCTCAAGCGAATGCCTTATAATCTTATTGGGGCGGTTTCCATTTGAGAACTATTGGAAGATTATTAATGTGTGAAGTAAATGGTTTGACTTTTTTTTATGAATTCCACTCATTGTGGGTACATATGAACTAGCCACTAATACAAAAACCATTAATCAATTATTTATTATTATATTACCATTATTATCCCTCCGAAAGTATTGGAGAAAAATCGCCGGTCTACGTTTCACTCGTCTCGTCTACATCTCAAATCATGGGTAACCTTTCGGAAAGGTTCGATCGTCGGTCAGATTTCGGGCAGTGATGGGTGTATAATAGAGGAACAAAGAACGAAGACTTGCCCAATGGTTATTGCTAGATATTCGTATAGGATAGATGGGACATTTCAGCCCGTCAAAATATTTTTATGCGTCCTGGTGCCACCTGGTACCTTTTTTACAGTGGCTGGACGGAAATAGGAGGCCTAGTGGTCCTAGAAATTTGAAAATATATTTTTGTCGGGAAGCAAATGTCCCATCCCTCCTGTATAGAACTCTATTTATTGCATTGGTTGGAATAAAAGTTAAAGACAAGTCAAAAAACACGTGCACAGCGGGATAGCTGCTTAACTCGATTTTTCAGTTTATTCTGATTGTTTTGTTGACTGACTGTGCTTGCGCAAAGACTTGCATTCATTTTAAACAAATTACTAGGAGTTGAAGTGGAAGGAACAACTACAGGAGGTCATGGATGAGATACAAAGGATTTTAACATTTTAGCCCACTACTCCAACGTCTAACTGAAGTAATGCCTACTTGAGCTGAACCCTTGGGCAGATGAGAAATGGAAGAGCCAATCAGAATTTAGCTTTTTTTGGTTAGTCAAGTATAGTAGCTTTGATTCTCCTTGTCCAAATTACAAATTTCCAAACCCGCACACAGCATGGCAACATGATAAAATAGAAACAAAAATGGCGCCCGATATTGGTCGGCAGCAGGTGCTTACGCCCTGATTACGCCCTCTGGAGACGAAAGTAAACGCGCTTGGCGCCAACCAAATTTCCCCCATGCAATCTTTCAATACAAACTTGGCTGTAAAAGTTTTCGCGAGTTTCATCTCAAGTTTTGCAGCACATTTTTCTCTGGGTTATTCACTTTTGTTTCCGGCGGATGGAGTATTGAGT